>JBBPBX010016147.1:14717-40526 GCA_038048925.1 Garcialebias charrua | reverse complement strand
ATATATGTATGAAAAGGCGTTTTTGTATGACAACCCAGTGACAAGATGCCTGCTGCACCAGCACATTGACGTCACGCGTGCCATTGAGTTTAGATTTGTGAAAATTTACAAATTTGCACTGTTCCGAGCATTGTCATTGAGTTAAGAGTAAATATGAATAAATTTGACATTAAATATAATCCAAAGAAGTGTTCATTTCAGCCCCCTTTATCTGCATTTGGTAGCAGGCCAAATTGAAAAAGACCATGCAGAATAAAGCATTTAATTCCACAGCAGAGAAAGTTATGTGTAGTCTGTAAGTAGGTCTAGGTGGACAATATCGGTATCGGCGAAATCAGTTTTAACATATTGGCAGTTGTGGGATGTAACTAAGTACAAATACTTTTGTTACTGTACTTGGGTACATTTTTCATGTATCTGTACTTAAGTAGAATTAAATGTGGGTACTTTTACTACACTACATTTTACATGAAGTATCTGTACTTTCTACTACACTACATTTCTATAATGTGTTGAGTTACAAGTTACTTTCACGTTGCAGTTTTTTGATTTGTCATTAGTTTGAAAGTAACTGATGTCGAGAGTTGGTCCATTGAATCACTGCAAAGTGGACAAGTAACATTAGACCTGCCTTCAAAAAGAGCTGGACCAATGATGTTTATTCTAGTATATACGTCATTAAGCTGGGAGCACCCACAGCACCCAAAATGGATTCCACCACAGACATTCAGCCAGAAGATACACAACACCCATGACCTTATTATTGAAATATTAAAAGACTTGAATGACTATTGAAAGACTGTTCAGTACAGCAGGACAGATTCTCTCTCCCAAAAGAGCCAGACTGGATTTAAAAATAACTTTGAAAACCAACTTCTTCTGAACTTGAACAATAAATTCTTGCTGCAATATTAAAATGTGTCTGTTCATGTTAGGACAGGAGACAAGAGATGTTTCCAAATGTCTCGACACTCTGGTCCAAGTTTTGAAAATGGTGTCAGGAAGTTAAAATATTGTTCATTGTTGATCCATTACATGGTTGACGACAGTATTTTAACTAGAGTTGATGACAAAATGCAGTTGAAGTGATCTATTCCTTTGTTAGGTCTAATGCTCCTTAACTTTTACTTCAATGCTTTTACTGCAGTTAAAATGACACATTGGTTTTATTTTGTGTTAAATAAAAACTTTCAAAGGTATAATCATTCCTCTTTCTTATTTTTTTAACTCATCACTGAAATTCTGACACACAGAATCAAAAGTCCAAGTGTGAACTGTGTCACAGAGTAAACACAATAAAAACATGCATTATCTGCAGCATTGTTCATTAAAATGGCTCAACACTATTAATGTATTACAGAAAATATGCATACAGTACGCACACTTAATGGTATTGTAGACCATTGCATTAGTTAATACATTCAGCAAGTACTTTTACTTTAATACTTTAAGTATTTTTAAAAGCAAGTACTTATTTACTTTTACTTAAGTAAAAATATTAATATGGTACTTCTACTTTTACTGGAGTACATTTTTGTCTGGTTATTTGTACTTTTACTTAAGTACAGTGTTTGAGTACCTTCTCCACCACTTTGGCATATCGGCCAAAAATCTAATATTGTGCATCCCTAATTTTAACGAAGCAGAGTGAAAAATGCACTTAAGTTTTAATGCATCATTTAAAGGAAAATATATTTACTGCTGCCTTTCAGAACATCTTAAGTTGAGAGTCAAAACTTAAAAATAATGTTTACAACTTCCTCTGATTACTGCAAGCTCAGAATGTGTTTAAGCTTAGCTCAGTATCTTTAACACTGACTGAATTATAGCTGCTTTTTTGTTGACTAATGTTAATCAGCCACAGCGGCCATCTTGAATAGGGTTGGCTCCAATAGTTAATCATTTGTAAAGGTCCATCCAATGAAAGTTTCTTCAAAGTTTCACTAAACTCCATCCAGTGGGTCATCCAATGTTTTTGTAGCAGTCAAAAACATAATTGTCCACTTAGGAATAGCCTAACCGGAATAAAAAGTTCTGTCCAAATATTTATTGCTACGCTTTAATATTTTAAAATAAACTTAATTGCTAAATGACAATATATCAATCTCTGATGATGCACACATACGGTTTGTAAGTTTAGTTTTCCCATATGTGAGCACACAACCATAAAAGTAAGATTTCCCTTCAGAAGTAAGATACGTAAAACAAAAAGTAAAGTTTCAATTTAAAAGTTTAAGCATTTTATTCCAAGTAATGTACAGGACATGCTTAAAGTAGTTTGCACATCTGTAAAACAGACAGGAAGTTCAATAGGAGCAACATGTGGGCAAATAAACACCTCAAACAGTGGAGTTATTTACATTATATTCATTTTAAATGTTTACGACTACAACACAAGTTTTTACTGTAACATGCTACACAGATATAGTCCTGAACACGTTGAACCCTGACAGGGCCGTGGAGATCATGGCGCCGGGTATTTGCGGGTGCCAGTGGATTTCTTTGATCTCCGACTGACCCTGGTGCAGGAACAGCAGCTGGGGTGGCAGGTCCTTTACCCCCTCCACCCTGGCGCCCACGTCGGACGACTCCACGGAGAGATCCCACTGGCTGATGACGTCGTCGGCTCCGGACGCGGCGAACACGCTGGAGTCTGCGGGGCTCCACTCCACGGACGTGATGGGACCGCCGTGCTGCTTGAAGTTCGCCACCGGACGTCCAGTCTGCAGGAAGGAGAGGACTTGAAGGACTGATTCATGCTGCCCGAACGCTGACTCAGCATTACAGTGATCGATTATTACTGTGTAAATGCTGACTCAGCATTACATTGATCCTGTTTCTCTTATTACTGTATGAACATTGACTAAGCATGACAGTGATCCTTTTTCTCTTTATTACAGTGTAAATACTCAACATTACAGTGAATGTTGAGACTACATATACTGCTGTTTACTACATCGTATTATACTGTATGAACACTGACTAAGCATTACAGTGATCCTGTTTCTCTTACTGTATGAACACTGACTAAGCATGACAGTGACCCCGTTTCCCTTTTTTTACTGCGTAAATACTGACTCAACATTACAGTGAAACCAGTTCTCTTACTGCGTATACTCAAACTCAGTATTAGTTATCCTGATTCTCTTTATTATTATTTTATGAAAACTGACTAGTAATTACAGTGGTCCGGTTTCTCTTTACTATTACTGTGTAAATGCTGACTCAACATTACAGTGATCCTGTTTCTCTTATTATTGTATGAACGCTGATTAAGCATTACAGTGATCCTGTTTCTCTTATTACTGTATGAACGCTGATTAAGCATTACAGTGATCCTGTTTCTCTTTTTTATTACTGTGTTCCGTAAATACTCAAACATTAGTGTGATCCTGTTTCTCTTATTACTGTATGAACATTGACGAAGCATGACAGTGATCCTGTTTTTCTTTATTATTACTGTGTAAATACTGACTCAACATTACAGTGATCCTGTTTCTCTATTTTATTACTGTGTAAATACTGACTCAACATTAAAGTGATCCTGTTTCTCTTATTATTGTATGAACGCTGATTAAGCATTACAGTGATCCTGTTTCTCTTTTTTATTACTGTGTTCCGTAAATACTCAAACATTAGTGTGATCCTGTTTCTCTTATTACTGTATGAACATTGACTAAGCATGACAGTGATCCTGTTTTCTTTATTATTACTGTGTAAATACAGACTCAACATTACAGTGATCCTGTTTCACTATTTTATTACTGTGTAAATACTGACTCAACATTAAAGTGATCCTGTTTCTCTTATTATTGTATGAACGCTGATTGCATTACAGTGATCCTGTTTCTCTTTTTTATTACTGTGTTCCGTAAATACTCAAACATTAGTGTGATCCTGTTTCTCTTATTACTGTATGAACATTGACTAAGCATGACAGTGATCCTGTTTTTCTTTATTATTACTGTGTAAATACTGACTCAGAATTACAGTGATTTTATTTCTCTTACTGCGTAAACTCAAACTCAGCATTACCGGTAGTTATCCCGTTTCTCTTTATTATTACTTTATGAAAACTGACTACCGGTAGTAATTACAGTGGCCCTGTTTCTCTTTATTATTACTGTGTAAATGCTGACTCAGCATTACAGTTATCCTGTTTTTCTTTCATTGGTTATCATGTCTCTATTATTTCAGTGTAAACTGACTCAGCATTACAGTGATCCTGTTTCTCTTTATTATTGCGTGAACACCGACTACCGTAAGTATTTACAGTGATCCTGGCTGTTTCTCTTTATCAAAGGTGGGCGCCAGACCGCTAGGGAGCGCTAAAGCGCTACTCCGCTTATAGCGGACCTAAACAATTTGTCAGCGCTATAGCGGATTGACTAACTTTTATAATTCATAAGCGGATTTGCGCTATTTTTATTTAAAATGCAGTACCGCTAATAACTAATTATCTATCAGTAAAAACGAAAAAACTTATTTACGGGCTCTTAAATCAACCGGACGACTGCTCACAGACCATATCCTGTCAGCGCCGGATGTGGTCCGTGACAAAAAAGCGTCCCCCTCAGTCTCTTGGCTAGAGAGAGCGCTCTCTCTATAGCAGTTAGCAGCCAGTGTGTTACTCTGCAGCCTTATTGCTTGTTTTCGAAGAGTCAGACGAAGAGTTTTTAACATGGAGGGTGAACTTATGGATGTTTCTCAGCGGCCTACGCGACGCGTCAGCGCCTCATTTGCCCTGTTCAAAATGGCGACGGCCACAGAAGCAAAGGACTTTACAACAAAACACGGTAAAAACAATTATTTCTTTGCTGAGAAAAAATATATTTCTTAGCTGACTTTATAGCACAAGGTTTTTCTGAGCTTAACCGTTTCACGAAATGGTCAAATCTGCTGGATTAAAAAAAGTAGTTCGCCATTTGCACTTTAGCGCGTTAGCATTTAGCTTCCGCTAGCTTTGCTAATACATAAGCGCTTTTGAAATTGCGGACCTAAATAAATTAATAAGTGCTTTAGAAATAGCGGAACTAATTTTTGGATTAGCGCTGCCCAACACTGCTCTTTATTATCACTGTGTAAACACTAACCCAGCAGGTGTGCCATTTCTCCTTATTATCCAATGTAAAACAATTGCGCCATGTGACACTGTGGCACCCAGGACACTTTAAACCATATATCCCCATGTACAGGTAGTCCCCGACTTACGAGCGAGTTCCGTTCCTGCGAGTTGCTCGTAACACGAAAATTCGTAAGTTGGAACACGAAGCACGTGTTCTCGTAAGTCCGGATTTTCGCTCGTAAGTTGGAACATTTATGCTAGCGCTACTACGAACACTCGTTTTTCATCAAAAACGTTCATATTAGTTCATAAACATGGTCGGAAACGTGTTTCCAAACGGTTAGCTAACACACTTTCATCTAAAAACACAAAAAAGTGCTGTATTTTTTACAAATTTACTTCTCTTTCGCCAGCTCGTAAGTCCGGACGCTCGTAGGTCAGAGCGCTCGTAAGTCGGGGACTACCTGTATACTGTATGTATGTGCGTACCGGTATATGCCACTTTAATTGGGCATTTGTCAGTTTATCTGTGCTGCTGATCATTCATGCTGCTGATTTCTTACTTTAAGCTGTTATATTCACACCCATCTGCTCACAACAGACTCATGTTCAGGCTGCTGTTTACTACATCGTATTATATTACATTATTATTGTTTAGCGTATATCTTAGTTCCTTGTACTGTATACGGTTTCTTTTTTGTACATTAAACTATTTCTCTTTAAGGGTGTAACTGGGAACTTGAGTACACAGTTTTGTTCCATCTCATGTATCACATGTGATGCGAATGACAAAGAACCTTGAACCTTGAAGTGCTACAGCTGCTGCTGCAACCATGTACAGTACAGTATTCTGCTTTTTTGATCATTTCATATCCATCCATCCATCCATCCATCCATTCATCATGAGTTTGCTCGCTGTGGTTTCTCCTGTGCAGCTAAAATAGGAAGAATGTAATGGTTTTGCTAATTTTAGCATTATCTACAGTTTTGCTACTTTTAGCTGTATTTATCGTTTCATCAATTGTATCTTCTATGATTTTTGTAGTCTTAGCTGTTAGCTACAGTTTTGCTAATATTAGCGTACATCTACAGATTTTAGCTACTGCTTTACTCATTTTAACATGTTGTGCTTGTTTGGACTTCAACAACCAAGTTTCAGCTTCTTAAACAAATTCCAGCAAAGCCATTCAGATCCAGAATTAACTGCATTTTCACAGAAAAGGAAGATTATCTAGTGTTTTAGCAACTTTTGTCTACAAACACTAAATCTAAACTAACATATGTTGAATGGATATTGCTCACGGCTTCGCATGCCAAAGTTTTAAACAAAGAACTTGTGCGATCGGTTAGAGCTCCAAGTATGGCACTCTACTACTACCACACCAAATTTGAACTTAATATTTGCACAGTTGTTTGAGTTATAGTCATTTTTATATTTGCAACGTTCAATCAGCCGTGGCAGCCATTTTGAATCAGGTTGACCCCAAAAGTAAATCAGATGTACATCCAATGATTACTCTAAAAAAAAAAAGCTAAGTCTGGTCCTCTGGACCTCAGACTTAGCTTTTTTAGATTTTCTACCTGGATTATTGAGCATGCATCAGGGTATCCAATGATTACTTTCTGAAGGGTTTCTGTCTACTGGTTCATGAGATACTTTGTTAACAGACAAACACAGAGGCAATTAGACAATCTTTCGTCTTCCACAGCAGCAGGAAACTAAAAACAAAAACTGATCTCTTATTTTTATGGTGGCAAAAACCACAGTACTGTAATTATTGTTGTGCTTTTGTAAAACCAGCACAGGATGAACCAAATGTTTGTGGTTAGGTGGAGCTGGTGAAATGTGAGGGTTGTAGATAATGTGAGGTTGTAAACTCCCAACTCCTAAACACGAGTTTCCACGCAGCCGTGATAGCGGGGTTGTTTCACCGGGACAACACGCTGATAAAACCCCACAACTGAACAAAAGTCAGCGCAAGTATTTTACTCAAGTCCAGTGGCGACTTCGCATCACATGCCTCTGCTTCTTACCTTAAACTGTCGCAGGTCCCACACTTTCAGAAGCCCGTCGTCCCCGCCGGACAGCAGGAAGGGTTCGCTCCGGTTCCAGCTGATCACGTTGACGTCTGACGAGTGAGCCTCATCGGCTGAGAGCATCGAGTTGGGCGGAGCACGGGTATCCCAGACACGGATGGACTGATCCACAGAGCAAGACGCAAAAACCTGTAAAAAAAAAAAGTTTAAAATAAAAAATACAAGATTTAAACTCAAATATAAACAACCAACAAAGTTCAGTCAGATCAGCTGGGTGGTTTCTTGTTGAGACGATTCATCTTTTATCCAAAGGGCTTCATTAGCCCGAGAGCCACAACAAACTCAAGTCCCACAAGCAGCACACTCCCATAGTGAAACCAAGATGACTTGACTGAACTTTGTTGGATTTTGTCCCTGGATTATTGAGCATGAACTTTGGTGTTTTGAACCACTTTGGCTATGGCTGCTTCAGAGGAATCGAGGGGGGAAAGGGCGGGCCCCAGAAACCATCTTATCACCAGCAAACTGGTTGGTCCACTATGTGAGTGTGCTGCTTGTGGGACTGAGTTTGTTGTGGCTCCTCGGACTGAGGAACAGCTTCTACCCTGAAGCTGCTATGGCTCCAACATACTCTGGCATACTTCCCTCCGCGAGTACCCGATTCGACTGCACTCGGTCTCGAAGCAGACGCCCGCAAGCCATGTCTGTGCAAAGATCAAGTTTTACGACTGCGTACACATACTCGGTGTTTCACAATAAACTGCCCGGCGATGGACTGTTTTGTATGCGACACCAATGTATTAAATTCCCCTTCTTCATCCCCGATCTGCTTTAACGGCCTTTTGTTATTTTTTGCCAAGAGGCAAGAGAGCTCTTCCTCCTCGTGCATTGACGCCATGACTGAAATGGTTAGAGATTAAGGAATTTGTCACGAGAGAACTAAAATCAGGCCTGGTGTGGCTGCGGGATGGTCTGGAGATTTTCCGGTGGGACGGTCTGATGTGTGGTCTGCAGGGCCAGCGCTCTCTGGCTTTTTAATTTTTTTAGAACTTTTTATTAACACTTTTTATTACATGAACACCGCCGCTGCTGCTCCTGGGCTGCCAGCTCCTCTACCCAGGGCCGCCGGTAGCTCTTGTTTTTTGTGTGTGTGTGTATTTATTTTTATTGTGTGTGTGTGTATTTATTTTTAGTTGCAACTCGTCGATCAAGCCAGTAGGCGTGTCAGAAAATGACCAATCGGCAACCTCAGTTTGTCCAGAAGGTAAACGCCCCCTCGCCTGCGAAGCTGGCTGCAGCCCATCAGGGTGTACACTCGAGTATGAAGTCTCAAAGGTCTGCGGACAGTGCGCGCAGTGTCCGCACGCTCACGGAGTACACACAGTATGCCCAGGTACATGGGAGCCTTTAGACTCATGAATCACTAATCAGAATTATCATCACTGTGAAAAAAAAAATCACTGTAATGCCACTCGGTTGTTGATATGTGCTGCTTATTATCCATGCTGCTGATTTATTTCATGTTGTTGTGTTCATTCGTACTCATCTACACACTCAGACTCATGTTCGTGCTGCTGTTGTTCGGCGTGTTGTTTTTGTACTACTAGTGCTCAGTGTTTTCTTAGTTTAACATATTTCTTAGTTCATATCTTAGATCTTATTACTGTTTTTCTTTACAATTTATACTTTTGTTGGATAGAACTGGGACCCTGTGTACACAATTTCGTTCCACCACATGTGATGTGAATGACAAAAAAACCTTGACCTTGAAGTCCTTTGGATGAAGGACGAAACGTCTCAACAAAAAAAAGAAACCGTCCAGATGACCTGACTAAACTTTGTTGGATTTTTTTTACCTGGATTATTGAGCATGAACTTCAAAATACAAACATATGTCAAAATCACACCTTTTTAAAATTAAAAACCCAACATTCCTTAAAGTAATGCACTTAACCAGACACATTTTGTGCAAATGTTTTAGATGAAATTACGGTATAGCCATTTAAAACAAACCTTGAAAATAACATTATGAACAATCTCCTGCGATATTGCAAGATGTCACACTCAGAGTAGGTTAAATGGCTCTGCTACAATAAACTTCAGTTTAATATTTATAAAATTGACTGTGCTATAGCCATTTCTGTGTTTTTATAGTTAGCTGGCTGTGGCAGCCACCTTAAATCGGGCCGACTTCAAAAAGGCAATTGGTTTTATATGTGCATTCAATCAATAAACCAGGAAGTTTCACTAAAATCTCTCCAGTGGTTTAGGAGATATTTTGGTAACAGACACATAAACATTCATCTTTCGGCAGCGAGTGATAATGAAACGTATCTTTTATGACCGCACTTCAGCAGAAGTACGCAGAGAAAGTCCCGGTAAGTCATTTTAATTGGTCCGAAGTGTTTGACGTAAAGCACTGATCGTACATTTAGGGAAACAGGACGCACATACCACAAACTAGTTCGGCTGCTTTTTCAGTCAGAGGTTTTCGTTGCTGTGATACAAAGCTGCAGTTTTCCAAGCGTTCCTCGAGAAGGCAACGTCATTTTATTCATTCAAACCCACGAGTTCACTCAGCACACCCCGTTTTTAACTCATCTGCTTTCTAAGTAACGCCTGAAGAGCTCAGGTGAGTCAGGAAGTTCAGTACGGCTGAATTGTTGCACGGTGACACATTCAAAACCTGTTTTTTTTTCTGTAAGCTTTTAAGACTCGGGGCAGTGACTACACGTAACTACAGATACAGTATGTCAACTGGCAGCCCCGGGGCCACATCTGGCCTGCAGGTAAGCTCAGTGCGGTCCACATAAAACTACATTTTAGATTAATTAAACTTGCATGAGGATGAACATGGACTTTGTTGGTTACATGAGGAAAATAATTGCCAGATGTTTGGGTCCTGTGTTGCTTTCAGTAACTGTGGCCTCTTGAGCCACTGAGCTGAATCTCTTAACCCACAGCCTCACTGCAGTCATACGCACCGTAGCTTCAGTGGGCGACCACTGCAGATCCTCCACGGACTTGCTGTGGGAGCTGAAGGGTCGCTGGTCAATCTTCCAAGAAGCCCCGCCCTCACGCGGCTCCCAAACGTGGATGTTCTTTTTGCAGTCGCCGCTGACGAGACGGCCTGTTGAAGGAAAGAATACAAGCGTTATTTCAATTTCTTTTTTTGAAAGACATAGTTATACCTCCTTATCACTTGCCTTACTTGGCGGAGAACGATCGCCTGTGGGTGACTGTTAGCGAAATATCTAATGAACCACTGCATAGGCTTAAATGAAACTCACAGAAAGTACCGTAGTAGCTGAAACATATTCTGAGTGTTAAGTGATCGGGTAAGATTTTAGTTTGAAACTTTGGCACAAAGGGGGAACATGCAACCTTTTTATAATATGCTAGTTCACATGTAGGTAGGGATGCATTGATAAATCGGCCAGCCGATCGATCGGCCCCGATTTCCTTAATTTGGGGAGATCGGTGATCGGCCGATCTTTAAATGAGAAGCCGATTTTATCTACCGATCTCATCTGCCTCCGCAAAGGTCGTAAAATCATGAAAATTTAGGGTGCTTTTTGACCTTTTAACACCTGAAAATCGATATCGGCCAAAATCGGAATCGGCAGTTCAGACTTTCTAAAAATCGGTGATCAGTGATCGGCCAGAAAATTGAAATCGGTGCACCCCTACATGTAGGGTTAGTTTCTAAAACTTAAGATAATTCAAACAATACTGTAGATGTATTAAAGTGAGTTTTTGTTGTAAGGTTATAAATAATTAATATGCAACTTGTTGGAGATAGATTTGCAACAACAGATAACATATCTGTTTCCCCAAACGAAGGAGCTCTTCACCTTCCAGCAGGACAACGACCCGAAACACGCAGAACTACAACGGAACGGTTCAGGTCAAACACATTCACGTGTTAAAACGGCCCAAAGTCCAAACAGTCCAACTGAGAACCAACCCCGTGGCTACACGAGAAAAATGACACTCTCCCCATCTACCATAATCTGACGGAGCTGGAGTTATTCTGAAGAAGAATGGACAAAAAGTTTAGTCTCCAGATCAGGGGTCTGCTGCCATGACGATCCAAAGTGTCATTTCTGCCCCTTTGTTCACTGAAATGTCCGGAGCCACAAAACCTGTTTCAACTGTGATCATCAACTGGTGGCCCGTGGACCAGTTTAAAGGGGACCACACATGCAAAATTCACTTTTTAATGTTTTTTTACTCAAATTTGGGTATTTACTTCATAAAGAAACAGTCCTAAGGCCAAAAAAATGCACCCAGTGGTTTATTTACTATAAGTAGATTTATTTATCTTAGATAGAAACGGGCCGATTGCACTTCCTGCGGTTTGTGACGTCACAAACCGCAGCCACAACCCACACCAAACCTGAGTCCAGCCCCTCACCTAGCAACCACTGGTGCGGCTCAACCCACTTCACTATAAAAGACGTCACGGTTGCCGAGCAGTTTAGGAACTGACCTGGCGGTCATTTATTTATTTATTCATTTATTTAGCCCCCGGGGGGGCTATGGGCTCAGCCCTGCTCCAGCCAGCAGCACATCTTGAGTAAAACCAGAATGTTTTATTACCTTGTTTGAATGAACTCTGTCTCGTTGAAACTGTGCACACACACTCTCGCGGTTTGGACTTGTTTCTTATATGATGGAGGACTGCTCTAACACAACTGTCAGTTTGGTCGAGCGGTTAAGACACTTGAGCGGCACGCAGGAGACTAGAGTTCGCGTCCTGTCAACGGCATCGTTTTTTTTTCCCCTTTTTATTTAAAGCCTTTTGTTTCGGAGAAATCGGGGTGAAACTAGATATATACATCGATATAATAATACTTTATAATTGTTATTTTTACGTTTTAGTTCAATTTTTAGTGTAATATCGCTCCCAACGCGCAACCGGCAGAAAACTGTGCACACACACACACTTACTCGCGGGACGAGAGTCTGTACCATGAAGCACCACTGATCGATATATTTTCAGATTAGCAACTTATTTATTTTAAGAATACCTTTCACTTCATCAAAATCTAATCAAAACTTCACCGTTCTAAATGTAGGTGGTTGTGATTATTTCTTATACGACGAAAGTCTGTTTTTGCACAACTGCACAGTTGGCCCAGAGGTAATGAACCGGACTCGTCATCCGAAGGACACAGGTTCGCGTCACGGTCGCGGATTTCCTTTTTTTTTTTTTTAAGCCTTTTGTTTTGCAGACCGCCGGCGAAGACACCATCTGCGTGCGGGAGTTGTTGCGAGCTACTGACTTTTGACGTCCGGGGGTCCGGTCAAAAGTTGCCTCATGCGGATAAATTAACTGGAGACATTCTGTGAACTTTGTGTGTGGACTGAAGCACGCTCCAACAAGCGCCGCATGCAACGAGCGGAGCACACCGCCCGCTCGGAGAGGAAAAGCTATCATTAGCCTCGGAGCTAATGCTAAAAACAGGAGCTGCAAATGGCGGCAAGCGCAGAGGGCTTTTGGTAAGTTATCTTAAGCTACTAGCACTAACAGTAAGTCAAATGAGTAATAAAAAAGAGCTAATTTTAAAATAACAACATATTAGAGATACTGGCTGTTGCAGAGGGCGTAGTTAATGTAAATAGGTCTTTGTAGGGCGTGGCTTTCAGACCTCATTATTCATAAACCGGTCGTTTAGAACGGAAGTGAAATTTGGCAGAATTAGAAAGGGGATATTTTTTAATCTAAGCATTATTTTGTGTATAAAATTGACTGAAAATGGTCTGGATAGCCCACAGATAAACCACAAAAAATTATATATCCTACATTTGGTCCCCTTTAAGTTCATTGGAGGAGGCTTTTCAGGCCAGCAGGTGTGACATAAAACAAAAAATATCTAATGATTTTTTTAACACTTATTGATATTTTTACATTTTAAGACAAAAGAAAAGACTGAATTATTGTAAAGAATGATTAGGTGAGCTGTGGCGCAGAGGTTAGAGAAGGTGTGACTGCAGGGCTTAATCTGTAAACCGATCAATGCCAGAACGCAAATAACGGGCATAAGACAGACTGCAGGTCTCTTTTCAAATGGTAAAAGAGAGCTGGCGCCGATATCAGAAAGCAGTAAAAACTGCTAAATCCCAATACTTTTCTGATATCATTGCTTCAAACTCTCGCAGTCCACGAGTTCTGTTCTCTACCCTAAACTCTGTTCTCCACCTCACTGAACAATCACCCCTGGAAGCCTCGACTGAGCTGTGCGAGAACTTCCTACATTTCTTTTTAGAAAAAATTACGACCACCCGGGCTCTCATTTTTCCTCCAACTCATGATCCATCCATCTCACCTCAATCTGTTGCTGTATTTGAACATTTTGAACCAGTCTCTCCGTGTTCTCTAGAGCAGGTCATGTGCAGCCTGAAACCATCTGGTTCCCCCTTTGATGTGGTCCCCCCTCGGCTCCTAAAGGAGGTTTTTCCCACTCTAGGTCCCTCCATTCTCTCTATTGTAAATAGCAGTTTATCCTCGGGTGTGGTGCCAAAATCGTTAAAACATGCTGCTGTTCAACCTCTCCTGAAAAAAAAAAAACCTTGACCCTTCAGTAGTATCTAACTTCAGGCCCGTCTCCAGACTCCCATTTGTTTCTAAACTTCTAGAGAAAATAGTTGAGTCCCAGACAGTTGAGGTGCTTCCTGGAGGATCACGCTATTCTTGAGCCATGCCAATCTGGCTTCAAATCTCTCCACAGCACTGAGACTGCCCTACTGAAGGTTTTTAACGACATCTTCCTATCCAAAGACACTGGTGACTCTGTGCTGCTTGTCCTACTGGACCTCACATCCGCTTTCCAAACCATCGACCATGAGATCCTCATTGCTAGGTTGGAGCAGTGGGTGGGCATCACAGGGTCAGCCCTGAACTGGTTCAGATCCTACCTCTCTGACAGGTCCTTTTGTGTTTCCATGTGTTCAATGATTTTAGTTCTGCAGTGGCGGCACTAAAATGGGGGGTTCCGCAGGGGTCCATCCTGGGTCCTCTCCTATTCTCCTTATACCTACTGCCACTCTGAGCTATTTTCCGGAAACACAACATACCGTTCCATTTCTACGCCGATGACTGTCAAATTTACTTCCCCCTAAGACACAATGGTACAAGCTCTATTCAACCTCTGCTTGACTGCCTGGGTGACATCAGGGACTTGATGGCTTTAGATTTCTTAAGTTTTAATGATAAGAAGTCTGAAGCCACATTGTTCCCATGACACAATCTCAAACCACTGCATCGACCTTTCTGCTCTACCCCTGTCTGAAAAACAAAAAGTTACAAATCTGGGAGTGATAATGGATCCTTCCATGAAACTCAACAACCATGTAAATATGATCGTTAAATCCTGTTTTTTCCAGCTGAGGCAACTGTCTAAGCTGAAGCCCATATTATCCAAAAATAACCTGGAGACAGTAACACACGCATTTATTACATCTAGGCTTGATTACTGCAATTCATTTCTGCTTGGCGTCAGTCAGGCCACCATTGCACGATTACAACTGGTTCAGAACGCAGCAGCCCGATTTTTAACTAGTACACGCTAGTGCTGGGCGATATGGAAAAAATTATAAATCACGATATGGACTTTTTTATATCACGATAACGATATATATCACGATATATACAACACGATGTGTGTGTACAGGAAAAATTTGGACCAAAGTTGTTTTGTTTTGTTTTTTATCAAAAAGAAAATAACACAAACAGTATAACAAGGCATACAATACACATAAACAATAACAGTTGAAAATACAATTAAACTAAGCAGAGACGTATTAATAAAGTTCTAAACGGCAGCATAAAAAAAGGAACAATTTGAGAAACATAGCACAAAATTAAATTGCGTGTGCAAGAGGAGTTTCAAGTTTTATGATAAGCTAATAATATATTTGTATAAGGACTGTGCTTTTGGGAGTTTGCAGCGTTTAAGTACATCCTTAAATATATTTACTTCACTTAAAAAAAATACAAAATAAGGGAGAAGTTTTCAAGTAGAAAAGGAATTTCTACTTTGGTCCAAATTTTTCCTGCAGGTGGCGGTAAAACAACGGCTGCTAATAAAACCCACGAAGAAGAAATCCGCTCTGGAAGCTGGAATAAACAAGGCAAGAAACAGAAAAGAGAAAACGTTGCGTTTGATTCCGGTTCTGTTGTGTCTCTGGTCTGTTTTGTATTTAACTGGACCTGAGTTCGGACTCGGTTGGACTCTGGGTTCATTTCCTCTGGACCCATTTTGTCTCCGAGTTTCAGCGGAGCAAAATAATGGAAGCTAACAAGGTGAGCTTCTCCCTCTTTTTGGTAAAAGTTCTTCTTCTTGGGCTGCCTGTGCAGCGGTTTCTCCTTGCCGGTGAGAACACCGGCTTCATGCCCCTGGGTCTACATCGCTCTCGAGTTTAACAACGTAAAGCATGTGTCGCAAACCCGCGCGTGCGTCAAACACAAAGCAGCGCCGTCATCTAGCAAAACCACAATATGAAGCTTATTTGCGTCGCAACGCAAACAGTTATTTTTTCATTCTTATTTATCACGATAGAGACGATAGAAGGAAAGTAGCACGATAGACACGTTTCTATTGTCCCCACGATATATATCGTCATATCGCACAGCCCTAGTACACGCAAAAGTGAGCACATTACACCAGTCTTGGCCTCCCTGCACTGGCTACCGGTTCATTTTCGAATCCAGTTCAAAATTTACCTGTATGTCTACAAATCACTGAACAGTCTTGCCCCCGCCTATCTCTCGGATTTGATACACCCTTATGTCCCACCACGTGCTTTGAGGTCAGAGGACCGGGTACTTTTAAGAGTTCCAGGAACTCGTCTTAAACGCAGAGGTGACAGGGCCTTCTCTGTAGCAGGCCCAAGACTCTGGAACGAGTTACCGCTGCTTGTCAGACAGGCCCCCTCCCTCTCTGTTTTCAAATCCCATTTAAAGACCCATTTCTACTCTGTTGCTTTCAACACCAGCTGATCTGTGTTTGGTCATTTTATTTATTATCTGCAATGTTTTTATGTCTATTTTTTGTACTTCTTTGTGTGTGTTGCCTGTTGTTTGTTTGTACAGCACTTTGGTCTGGCCTTGTCGCTGTTTAAAGTGCTTTATAAATAAAATTGGTATGGTATGGTAATCTGGCAGCGGCGGGGGAAGAGGTGTCTGGAGGTCCTCCCCCAGAAAATTTTGAATAAAGTAGACATGATTTCCTGCATTTTGGTGTTTTTAACGGGTTGTTAAACATCCTATCTTTACCTACATTTGTAAACACTCTGCTTCTGTCAAGCATCCTACCCCACTCCCCCTTACTTGACAGAACCTTCAAGTAAGTCTCTGTCCCTGCTCATTGTTGTGCGACTCCACATGTGAAACCTCCAGGTGCCTACCTGTAACCGTGCGTTCCTGCTCGCGTACGAGTGCCTGGTTAGCTCGGCATTCGTCCCCACCACTTTTTTGGAGGCAGAGATTTTTCTAAGGGTAGATGCGGAAATGCTACTTGAAGAGGCAGCTCATATGCTTGTGGCTGTTGTGTTTAAAATGAGTGTTTATGCAATTATTTTTAGTTTACATATCCAATATAAGTTTGATTCATTCAAGGCAGCCATATTTGTTCATAACTTCATTATCTATCTGTTAGCCTGAGAGTTACCGGATCCAAGTCGGATCTGAGCAAACAGTTACCGGAATGCACCCTGTCAAAATAAGAGAGTTCCTGGTTCATATTCCAGCAGGATCCGGCTCAAATTAAGCACTGTGGGACTGTGATTGGAAGATTGGTGGTTCAACTCCCGGTACTGATAACATCAAAATTTGAATGGGAAAGGTGAAGCACCTACACATGCCTCCACCCTCATTTGCCCCAGTCTGGGCCCTTGAGCAAGGCCCTTAACCCCCACCAGCTACTCCCCTGGGCACCCTAGATAGCAGCTCTCTGCTCCACACAGAGGGCTGTGGTAGCTAGGTGGTCTGCGGTTGTGTCAGGAAGGACAACTGGTGTAAAAACAATCACCAAGTCTTCGTGCAACTTAGTTCGCTGTGGCGACCCCTGAAGAAGGGAGCAGCCGAAAGGGATTTTGTTTTTTTAAATAATAGTTATTACCAATAAAACATAAATTAAAACAATGACGTATGCAAGTCTAGTGATTATTTTTTTATTGTGGAAAAACTAAGTATCCTACTTTAAAGAAATAAAGCATAAAGTTAAAGTGAGTATGTTTTACTCCTTGTATTTGTACTAGTACTCACAAAGTTGCAAAATAAATGACATGAAAGTGTTAAGACCAGCAGTGGTTTGTTCATTTTGGTCAAAGCTTCTGCAGAGGAACCAAAGGGCCACATGTGGCTCCAGAGCCACAGGTTGCAGAGCCCGGCTCTAAATGTACAAAGCAGGGAGAGACAAAACCAGATTTTTTTATTTGTAAAATATTGTATATATTTTTATACCAAGCATCATTTTCCTTCCACTTCACAAGTCTGCACTACTCTGCGCTGGTCTATCCCATCAAGTCCCAGAAGAAAACGTCAAAGTCTGTGATTGTGACAAAACGTGCACAGGTTCAAGTCGGACTCACCAGGTACTTTAGGAGACCAGTCTATTGCGAAGCCTTCGCTCATGTGTCCTGAGAAACTGAAAAGAGCCACAGCTTCCTTCTGCTGCTGAACGAAAGCAGTCATGGCAGCTGAACCGTGGACGGCGTCCAGCTGAGGTTGAAGGTTGAATATTTCCACCTGGTCCTTCTCGGACCACACAGCAGCCAGCGCGTGCTGTCCGAACTGGGTCACCTGGAAATCCAGGAGCAAAACCAATCAGCATGCCGAGAAAATGCTAAATTATTCCATTGTCTGCACGAAAAAAAAAAAAGCCAACCTACTCGAACTCTGTTGATCCCGCCATAGTGAGGCATCATGGCGAGCTCCAGCTGAGGCTTCTTGTCTTCATCTTCCTCCTCTTCGTCGCTCTCCTCGTCGCTGCTCTCCTTCTCCTCCTCATTGTCCTTCGCTGTTTCGTGGAGGTTGTGCATGCGCATCACCAGAAGTCTGAAACACATTCAGCACACTTACCAGGAGTGTGCGGGTGGAGGTCAACTACCGGTACCCGACGGGTCCAAACGGATCCTGTGACAAAGTTTCCATTAAAACCAAAGCGACAGTTTAAATGGTGAGAAGATTAAATGAACAGAATCTGCCCACGTCATCCACTGTAGATAACAAGATTTAAAAAACTAACTGAACCGTGACACATAGACGGCAACAGGTAAGGCTGGTATAAAAAACAACAACAAAAAAAACAAGTTTGAACATACTTGTACTGAATGTGGAGAGATTAGCTCAGAATTAAAACATCAATTAAATCAAAGGTGATTAATTAAAATCATGCATATTTATGGGAACCTTTCATGCCGTCGTTTCAGATTAAAGGTCATATTTTGTTGAGAAATTAAGACAGTTGTAGCAGTTTGTCAAAACTTGGGAGAAAAAAAATGTATGTGTCGTGAATGACTCCCAGCTACTACCACACCAACTTTGGCCCCTTTTGTTCTTAAATCAAGCTAGCTACAAAAGATAATCAGTTGTAGATCAAATGAACAATTACTGTCAGGTTCATGAGATATTTTGCTAACAGACACAAAAACAAAGGCAAAACCATTGGTGTTCACCTCTGCCTTTTGATGGCGGTGTATAAAAAATATTGCAAGTTTCTTAAAAACGATGATGATTGTCTCAAATACTAGAAAGCTTGAAAAAGCAACTTCACATTAATCTACTTCTTGTTCACCTCAGTTTGTGTCTTCACTCTGCATTTCATGAGCAGATTACTGCCCGTCGCCATGGGAGCTGGGCGATGAGGTAAACGCTTGTGTCTGTGTTTGCTTGTCTGTTAGCAACGTAGCTCACGCACCACTGCATGGATTTTATTGAAACTTTCAGGAAATAGCCAGTAGATGCACATCTGCAACTGATTAGCTTTGGGTGCCAACCCAATTCAAGATGGCTGCCATAGTAAACCTACCGGTACATTGCAAAGCACACAAAGGACCATAATTCAGTCAGTTTTACAAATACTGAGCTAATATTTTTCCAGCTGAGGCGTCTGTCTAAGCTGAAGCCCATATTATCAAAAAACAACCTGGAGACAGTGATTCACGCATTCATTACATCTAGGCTTGATTACTGCAATTCACTTCTGCTTGGCGTCAGTCAAGCCACCATTGCACGATTACAACTGGTTCAGAACGCAGCTGCCCGATTTTTAACCAGCACACGCAAAAGAGAGCACATTACACCAGTCTTGGCCTCCCTTCACTGGCTACCGGTTCATCTTCGAATCCAATTCAAAATTCTCATGTATGTCTACAAATCGCTGAACAGTCTCGCCCCCGCCTATCTCTCGGATCTGATACACCCATATGTCCCTCCACGTGCTTTGAGGTCAGAGGATCAGGTACTCTTAATAGTTCCAGAAACTCGCCTTAAGCGCAGGGGTGACAGGGCGTTCTCTGTAGCAGGCCCAAGACTCTGGAACGAGTTACCGCTGCTCATCAAACAGGCCCCCTCCCTCTCAGTTTTCAAATCCCGGTTAAAAACTCACTACTACTCCATTGCTTTCAATGCCAGCTGATTTATATTTGATCGTTTTACTTATGATCTGCAATGTTTTTATGTTTTTCGTGTTGTACTTCATTGTCTGTGTTGCCTGTTACGTGTTTGTTTGTTCAGCACTTTGGTGTGGACTTGTTCCTGTTGAAAGTGCTTTATAAATAAAATGGTATGGTATGGTATGGAGAGTCATTCCCATCACCTATTCCAAGCACTACTAGATCTTTTGCTTAAAATGTATGGCAATATCTATTGGAGTTACCGTAATTTTGTTTCTGTTAGCAAATTATCTCAAGAAAGACTTGGACAGATTTTAATGGAACTTTCAAAAACTCGATCATTGGATGTGAAGCTACAACTTATTAGCTATGCTACATCCCCACTAAACGCATCAAAAAGCTCCCAACGCACCGTGTTTGCTGCTTGTCAACAGATGTCTGTTTCCACCGAACGTGTCTGCAGACGCGCAGTGGGAGGAGCGTCTGGCTCCCTTCCCGGTCAGATATGTGTTGTTTTTCTGTGCACCGAGCAGATAAAATCAGCTGTACGTGAGCCTCGTTAACACTTGAGTGGGTTTTCTACGAGCCGAACTGCAGCTCCAAAAGTCTTTGTTGAGATTAAAACTTTTTTTTAATGTTTGGGGTGATGTACGCTCGAGTGGACAGCAGCAACTTTAAAAATGCCAGGTTTCCTACCGGAGGCTGTTTTCGTCCACAGAAAGTCCCGTCGTCGTTGCTTCATCACATAGCAGAGTCTCTCCCGATTGGTTGCTGCGACGCAGCGAGCAGCAGAAGCAAGAATATTCTTGCTTCTGCTGCTCGGCTGCTGCGGACGCGCGCGTGCGTGGAAAGGGACTGCCGGGCGCTGCTGCGCTGCTTGAAATGCTGAAGACGTGCCGCGTCACGCCACGCTGCTCCAAGATGCGCGGCCACATAGACTTTCAATGTAAAGTGGCTGCTTCGGCTGCGCGAAAAGTGTTTGGTGAGGATGTAGCTTTAGAGTAAACACAATTCAAAATGGCTGCAAAAGCCAATTGACTTTAGCTAACATAAAAAAATGCTATATCAGCTTATCATGTACTGAGCTAAGATTTGATGTGGCAGTAGTCCATCCATCCATCCATCCATTTTCTTCCGCTTATCCGGGGTCGGGTCGCGGGGGTAGCAACCTAAGTAGGGAGGCCCAGACTTCCCTCTCCCCAGCCACTTGGAGCAGCTCCTCTGGGGGAATCCCAAGGCGTTCCCAGGCCAGCCGAGAAACATAGTCCCTCCAGCGTGTCCTGGGTCTTCCTCTGGGTCTCCTCCCGGTGGGACATGCCCGGAACACCTCACCAGGGAGGCGTCCAGGAGGCATCCTAACCAGATGCCCGAGCCACCTCAACTGGCTCCTCTCGATGTGGAGAAGCAGCGGCTCTACTCCGAGTCCCTCCCGGATGACTGAGCTTCTCACCCTATCTCTAAGGGAGAGTCCAGACACCCTGCGGAGAAAACTCATTTCAGCCGCTTGTATCCGAGATCTCGTTCTTTCGGTCACAACCCAAAGCTCATGACCATAGATGAGGGTGGGAACGTAGATCGATCGGTAAATTGTGTAGTGGACACACCGTGGTCTCTAATCGCTCTCAGTGATGACCTTTTCTGGGAGTTAACTCCTGAAGGGACAGTAACACTTTTATTACTTTAATTTGAATCAAAACACAAATAAGTCACCTAGCGACTTCCTTTAATTTTGTTAATTCAAATGTCATCAAATGAATAACCTTGTTACTTGTATAAGCATTACTGAATCCAATGTTTGATAGTCAAAACTGTTTAATTCATGCTGAATAGCAAACATTATTTCAAAATGTTATTCATGAAGGATTTCTCCTCTCAAACCTGCAGTGAAGATTCAGTGACACCGTTTATCTCATTTTAATTTGAGCTCAGGACAATCTTACACACCCAGAGACTCTTTGTTTTTGCCCTATTTAATAATCAAGATGAATAATATCTGTTTTGCTATTATCATTAATAGGTCCCATATGTGATGCTTAATGACGTTGTTTTTAATCAAACTAACAGTATTTTGCTTAAAGTGTTAAGGCAAATGAATCAGTTTTTATCATAAAATGCTGACATCTGAAACTAACACTTTATCTTTCTGACAAACTAATCTTTTGACCCCCTCTCAACATGTTGATGTCATCCTCACATCATCTTCTGATGCCATTCGGCAATCAGAAAATAATACGTTTTCTGGGTCACGTCTCAGTTAAATCTTCACATCTTACTTCTCTCTTGAGTTGCTGGGAGGAAGTTGACATGAAATGACTTTCTCTTTAAACTGGGGAACTTGGACCAAGCGTCAACGGTCCAGTTCAACAGTCGAGTTGATAGCAAGACTGCTGTAAACTCACTTGAACTCTAAGTCTATCTGAATGAGATTCCTTCCAGGAATCCTTTATTCTGAAAATCAACCAGACTGCCATTACTTCAGTGGGCCAAAGGCGGACATGAGAAGCTGCAAGGTAAACTGACTGACCTCCTCGGACTTCAAGGACCCGATCGTTCTTTGCAGACCGTCAAAGGTAAAGTCGCTGATTGTTTACACACCGTCCAGCTGGAGACCGCACGGAGAACGTGTCATGTTTCTGGTTATAAACATTCAAAATAGTTCACCCCCTCTTTTCCACCTTTCCTCCTTCTTATGCTAAAAACTTCCACTTTAAACTTTATATCTGTTGTCAGCAACAAACTAAGTTAAGAGTACTTGCAGAAATAAGTAATGTCATCTTTTACTTGTCTGTTGTTCAAAATTTAAATCTGTCGATAGTTAAGGTATAAGAAATTGATCAAGAACCAATTCTCATGAAATGTTGATGTAATTTAACGATTCTGTCATTAAATGATTCATCTCCTGGTGAACCAACATAATAACGTTTCCTGTCAAGTTACCGTACATCTCGCCTACAAGTTCATGTTTAAATCCTGAAAAAAGAGAACTCGTTTAATATTGATGATAAGTTGTATCATATAAAAATCTACTCAATTTCTCATCTGGAATATTGTAGTCAGTAAAACTGACCGGTGCAATATCTCTACAATTGAGAGCCTTGCCTTTTGACTCAGCTCTCTCCTCACCACGATTGACCGGTACAGCGCCCGCTTCACTGCGGATGCTGCACCTATCCGCCTATTGATAGGTGCAGCATCCGCAGTGAAGCGGGCGCTGTGGCAGTAGTCATCCCAAACAAAAAAACAGAGCGCTAACAGATCGCTTAAGATCTTTGTTTATAATTTCGACACGCAATAAGCCGGCTGTTACGTATCCTGTCAAGAAGTGCAGCTTGTCCGCCCCCATCCAGAACTAAAATTCAACAAATGAAGCAATTTTTATCCCCCACCTGTAAAGTTTCATTATGGCAGACTTATAATAACACAAATCTTTGTAAATCTGGTGAAAGAACGCAGTCACATTTCTGTCTCTTACACGTCCACTTGTGCAAACATCTCGACTTTATAGGTTTGGCCCCAAACGACTGACGTGATCCAACTGTTTGGGTTTAGAAACACGCCACGTGCACACTACAACCACTTCTGGTCAACCTCATGCAAACGTTTGCCTTCTGTTAAACTAAACACTTAGAAGTGCTGCGCATTTTTTAAATTCTGCGTGAAAACTAAATCATAAGGTTTATGTCTCAGCACAGAATCAGGCTCGCCTGCTAGAATCAAACAAGGTATTAAAGCTCACAATCTTTTCTCTTCCTGTCATTGAGCCACACCGTCGAGTAGAAACGACGACGCGCTCAGAGTTTAGATGTATTTATAGCTGATGGCAGAGGAGCTGGTCTGTCTGCATTACTCTGCAATAAGTTCTAGATAAGCATGTCACGATAAACAATAAATCAATTAAATCGCATGATAAATTAAAATAAGGTTAATAATTTTCATTTTTTGGTTTTATTTTTTCTTCGTGTCTCTCTCTTTCAACTGAAGACACTGGATGACAAAAGGCTCAACTCCGGTGCTCTTCACTGATCCATCCCTTTCTCATTTGCTTAGTGTAAGGGGGGAGTGAGCTATCGCATCAGGTAGCCAGCGAAGATGCATCGTCGTGTACCAGTACTTCTGCAGCATTAGAGCCTCATGAGGAGTTAGCAAGCTAGAGAAACACTTGATATTGGGGGGAAAAAAACTACCGTATTTTCCGGAATATAGGTCGCAGCTTTTTATCATTTTTGCATGCCCTGCGACCTATATTCAGGTGCGACCTATTTATGGCTTTTTATAAAATAAGCTGATTTGTAATCATTTATTAACAAAAATTAAACTGAGACACACTCTTACAATAATGTCAGCTAACAAATATATATTTTTAGGTGTTTATCCTGCTAAAATTAAAATACCGGTACATGCAGGTCTGTTCGCTGCTACTGCATGTCTGGTGCTGCGCGTGCACGTTTTGTTTCATCAGACGTAGCGAAACAAATTTTTAAATCCAGCTCATTTCACAATTACGTTCATTTATTAAAGAAAAGTTCAGCTCAGACACATATTTGCTATCATTTTTATCAAACAAATAATTGTTTTTAAGTGTTAATCTCCTTAAAGCTATAGTATGTAAGATTGTAATGTAGTCTGTAACTTTTCAAACAATATATTTTTAACATATTTCTTCACTCAGTCACTATCTACTGACAAACTGATGTTAGACCAAGTAATCTCTGAAAAAATCTATTGTCCCCTTGCTTCTCTATCAGCATTTATAAAAACACTGAAAACACAAGAGTGACCAGGACACTGACAGCCAATAAAAACAGAGTTGTTTATCACGCCCCAACCCACGCCCCCACCTGTCCCAGCCGCAGCTCGTTCTCATTAAAAGGATTGCAAAGCGATGCAGGACTGTTTTTTATGTGACACAAAATGTATTAAATATCCCTTCTTTATCCCAGAGCTGGACTTTTATTTAGTTTTTTTGCCAAAAGCCAAGTGATCGCTTCATCCTGCACTGACAGACATGAGGAAATGGATTTGTCACGACTCACGAGCGAATTAAAACATGTCCAACGTTGCTTTGTGAACCTCTGATGATTTCTGCTGGATTTTGTGTTGTAGGATGAGTGATTCGTGGTTTTATTAAATTTTTTTAACAGTTATATTATCATATAAACACAGAATATCGCAGCGCAAAGACAGGAGGAGGTGGAGCATTCCACACATTCCAGACCAGCGCAGCGACATGAGGAAGTCACGAGCGAATTAAATCATGTCCAAACGTTGCTTCGTGAACCTCTGCTGGTGTCTGCTGGATTTTGTGTTGTAGGATGAGTGATTCGTGGTTTTATTAATTTTTTTAACAGTTATATTATCATATAAACACAGAATATCGCAGCGCAGACAGGAGGAGGTGGAGCATTCCACACATTCCAGACCAGCGCTGACAGAGGAAGTCACGAGCGAATTAAATCATGTCCAAACGTTGCTTCGTGAACCTCTGCTGGTGTCTGCTGGATTTTGTGTTGTAGGACTAGCGCTCCATGGTTTTATTATATTTTATTAGAAGGTTTTATTTCCATAAACACAGAATATCGCAGCGGCTCTGAGCAGACAGAAGCAGGGGGCGGAGCAGATCCCAAGTTCACCAGAAGCACGGACTGTGCTCCCTCCCCTCAGAGCCATATATGGCTCTGAGGGGAGGGAGCAGAATGCTTTTCTGCGCTGAAAATATTTCTAAGTCCCAGAGAGTCGCAGAGTGTTCAAATATCGCAGACCCCAGCTTTAAAGCTCCACTGACATCATCTTTTAACTTTCCATAAAATGGCACAACATATATATATATATTAAGATTGACCTCTGATTGTTTTTGCTAAAACAATGTGAAATTAATGAAAATTCCTCTCCAAAATAGTTTAAAATTAGCGCCGTTTATTTACACGGTAAATTCGGGTTTTTCCGGTCACGTGATTGTGACGTCAGACACAGATCTCTGCTCCAACAGCACATTTAATACAATGGAGAAAGATACAAACACGTCCGTCGAATTTAGCCATTTAAAACTTTAGATTTTAGCGATTTGGCTTCAGTTCGTGAAGAAGAAG
>JBBPBX010016146.1:24594-48544 GCA_038048925.1 Garcialebias charrua | reverse complement strand
TCATCATGTTCTGCTGCTTCAAATTCTTTAAAGTTGTCAGTATTTTCCATTTCCCATTCTTAGCTAGAGGATATATTTTGGATTCATCTCTACATTTTCTAACTAATTTTTCCAAACTTGGCATCAGTTACTAAAACTTTGGTATTTGTCTGTCTGTAACATATTTTCAATGATTCACAGCTAAGTTTATATCTTTACTCCCTTTCTTGATGATTCCCACAACTTAAGGAGACATTTCTTCCCCATCTAACCTTGAGTTTCTTACAGTTGTTCAGGCTTGTGCTGCTGTATAGAAAAAGGAAGCTGTGGATGTGTAATGGGTTGACGACCTCTTTATGTTCTGCAACACTAAATCTGTACATTCATAAACTTTCTCTTGTCCTGTCATAATTTCTAATCTGCTCAAAATGCTTTAATAAAACTTCATATACGTGTGAATCATCGGCGTTGCAAACACTTTATTACTTTAGCTCCAAGGTCAAGGTCACAAATCAAGGTCAAATGTTATACAAGGTATTTACTTGTCCAGGCTATTGCCATCGATTGCTGTACAATAGTTTGTCGGCAGGCGTATAATAATGTGCTGTAAGCGGTACTCTTGTTTGAGCATGTTTTTGACTGACTGTAACAGTAGTCACTAATCTACCCCAAGCTTTTTCAGGACACAGATTCTCTACATCATGCTTCCAAACAGAGTTTGATGAACTGATGCCAAACTGATTGCACAGAAGCAACCTTATGTTTAACCGCATAACAGTTGCAGTTGTTGTCATCTACATCTCTGCAATGTGTAGTTACCGTACATTTCTAAAGGTGTACACATCCAGATATCCTATTGGATATGCAACTATGTGGTGACTTTCACATAGGTTTAACATTGAAACAAAAATAAACATAAGTGTGTGCCTAGCCTCATCTAACACTGCATAACCTACATGCCTCCTGTTGTCAGGATTCCTTTGGAGTTGTTATAGATGATGAATAAGGGAGGACATTACGCTTGGATGTGCAGCTGCTGAAGGAAAAACGTGTGCCAAGAATGGTTACAAATACCACTGTTGTGGAAAAAGTCCTGAACACCATCTATTTATATTCTGCTTCCAAAGAGTTGTAGGTTTTGACAATTACTGTTGCTTTCCAGGTATGAATTGGGTATGTAGTACCAGGTAGTAACAAGTAATTTAATGATACAGCCCATAGGATGTATATAATACTCTGTAGGATGCAGTATTATGCATCGCTATCCAGGTAAGTGTTGAGTAACTTAACTAAAAGCAACAACAACAACAAGAGAAAACTGTGAGAGGTAATGATTGAATCAAAAACAAGTTTTAAAAAAAAACAGCCAATCTCTAAAGAGAAGCATTAAGAAACATCATACAATCATTGTGTAATACGTCTTTGAAAGAATACAAGAAAGTCTGGCTTCCAGGAACTAAAATACAAATAAATGAACGGTGGACTTTGTATCTTTGTTCATTACTATATTTAGAAGGACAGCAATTCACCTGAAGTCACAGTAACATACAAACATGTACAAATATTTCTTAGGACACAATCCATCGAATCAGAAACAACAATTTCCCTTTTGATTTTGCCTGTTACTATTGTACATCTCAAGCCTTTCTTCATGGTACAGATGGAGGGTATATAGGATTCTGACAGTCTCACCTTGAATAAATCAGATTTCTTTTTATATAAATGATTGCAACACACA
Source organism: Garcialebias charrua (assembly GCA_038048925.1). NCBI lineage: Eukaryota > Metazoa > Chordata > Actinopteri > Cyprinodontiformes > Rivulidae > Garcialebias > Garcialebias charrua. The sequence continues at coordinate 46,827 of JBBPBX010016146.1, read as the reverse complement.
TTACTAGAAACACCTATAAAGGAATAAACTTTATACATACTGTAAGTTTTATAAAAGCAATAACACTGAGCCACGAGTTTTTCTTTTTTTCTGACACTGAATGTCTTGGACTGTTTAAGTTACTTTCCATTACATTTGCTTCATATGGTGTTCTACTGGCAAACTGTACCCACTGTAGGTCTGAGCTCTACCCACACTTACACTCCTGTATCTGGCAGCTCCTTCTGGCACAGTCTCAAATAAAGATTTTTGAAGTATACTTCTTTTGTAATAAATCCCTCTTAAGTAGTGTGACAATATCTAAAGGCCACCTGAGACTCCAAAGCATCCTTAGCTTTTGCCTCTTGTTTCCAAGTAATGAGTGAGATGCCTGAAAGTGAATAATACACTTATGTTGATGGATGACTGTTGATACAGGCCAAAGGAGCACATGCCTTTGTCACTATTCCAGTGGTGCACGGCTTGTCCTTTTAAGTGGTACTTTCCTCCATCTTGTTCAGCTTGAATACCTACTTAAAAATACATTAGTGCAGCAATTAAAAACTGTCATGCTACAGATAGAAGTCACTTCATCTTAAATACAAAATGCAATATCTTAAAGTAGTTTGCCGGCCTAGTACTGTACTTCTTAAAGAAATGCATATCGCCCACCACTTATCAGAGTTTTAAATTAAATTTACTTTATGAAAAATATAGTTGTTGTTTTTTTCCCCTCACTTGTTCTGGTATGAGGTGGACGCATGCTCTTCCTCGTACTATTCGCCTCCTGCTTTTTTGCTCTGTCTTCATGTCTTTACACATCTTCCAAAATGAAAACTACTGTTATGGATTTGACCAAATGGACTTTCGACGCAATCGACAAAATCTTTTCAATAAAGTGACAGGGTCCTGGAGAGCCCTCATGTTCTGCTGAGAATCTCAGGAGGACGCAGAAGACAAAAAATCTGATTTATGATAACGGGTTTCCTGCTTTTTGGAATCTGCTGGTAATAATAATAATAATAATGACTTTAATTTATAACGCACTTTTCATTAATGAAAATCTCAAAGTGCTACAAAGTGCAACAAAATTAAATGACAATAAAACAAGTAATAAAATAAGTAAAATCAATAATAGTATCAACTAAGATCAAAGATAGAATCATGAGGAGGCAGAGTATGCTCTGTTCCTGGTCTATCAACATACATGAGCTGCAGCTCATTTGGCCCTCGTCAGGCTGCATGCCTTGTGAAGGTTTGGTTTGTGCTCTGAGGATTCAAAATCAGCTGATTTTTGAGCTAAACCATAAGATGGAAGTGATTTGTGAGAATCGCAGGCCACCTGCGGCTTTGGGACTCACCAGCGTGAAACAAACTTGGAGAATTTCGAAAGCACAGACCAGTAGATTGTACTCTAATCTGGCCATTTCAGATCTTGAAAGTATAAGTAAGACTCAAGGCTGACAAGAAAAATAGTCTGCCTGAAAAAATTAACAGTTGTGACTTATCTGTATCTGACACCCCGGTTGGCCTAGAAAACAGGCCGACATATCAAGTTCTTCTGGGAAATGTGTAAATTAAGGGAAAGCTTTGTCTTTCGATTAGTTTCGTTTAGCTGTGGTGGCCATTTTGAATGAGTTTGACTCCAAATGTTAATGAGTTGTAAATGTTTAAGTGGCAGCATGGTGGATCAACGGTTAGCACTGTTGCCTCCAGTAAGAAAGTCTTGAGTTTGATCTCTGGGTTGGAAATATAGTCTCTGCGTGGAGTTTATATGTTCTCCCCGTGTTTGCGTGGGTTTTCCCCAGGTACTCCAGTTTCCTCCCACAGTTCAAAAACATACATGTTAGGTTACCTTCAGACTCAGGCCTCCCTTGCAAAAGAGATCTGTGATCTCAATGGGATTAGCCTGGTTAAATAAAGGGTAATAAAACAATAACTGTTCATAACCCCACATCAAAAGATCTGAACTATCACATTAACTTAAAAAATGCAGAGGCTGACATTGTTACATAACATCAGTGTTATCAGGCTTTTTGGATCTTGTTATCCTCTCATTAGCTAATTTAAGCCAGATTAGAGGATCTCATCCAAGCATCCAGCTGCAATATGAATGAATAAAGGCTAATGTGGATTGTAAAATGAAGCGTTTAATCATGTAAGACAGTTATTCACCCACCCTTGGGTGCACGAGTCGTCTCTGTTATTATTTCATCGTGCATTTCTTTTATTTACATGTCACGTGGCCTTTAATATTTATTTCCGATAGGGTAATGTGGAATTTATACAGTGGTGACCTTTTGCCCATGTATTTGTAGGAGATGATTGAAAGGAGACATTTTATTGAATTAAGACAAATGAAAACAACAAATATTCAGAATGTGGTAAAAAAAAAAAATTAGGTTCCTGACTCAGCTACTACTGTATCATCAAATTTTAGCTTAATTTCTATAAAACTTGCTGAGTTCTGTCCATTTATTGTACGGCTAATGATGATGAGCTGTGGCAACCACATTGAATTTGGTTGAGAAGTGAATCAGTTTTAGATGTGCATCCAATGAATCATTTTATTAAAGTTTTATTAAAGTCTCTTGTGTCAGACAAATGCATACAGTAGAAAATGCAGGATTGCTGCTGTGCCATCAATGGCGGATGATAAAAGTGTTTACCACTTTGGTTTATTCAAACAAAGCACCAGTGTGCTATTTGTTTTACTGAACGCTACAGAAAACAGCCTGCATATTACATTTTTTTCCTAATTGAATTGAAAAGCCAGAGTCTGTCTACTTGAAGGGATTAACTGGGGCACAAAGACGTATAAAGTCGGCCTCCTGTCAATCTGACATGCAGACACACCCTCCAACCTGATGTGCTGCTACTTTAATCCCCTCTGACGACACCACAAAGTCTGCAAACAGAAATTGGTCCTGGTCAGCTGCGACATCTCGCCCGTCACTCATTCCACAAGTCACCTCGCCATGGTGGAGAATCAATTAAAAACGCTGACATAACGCCTGATTAAGGCTGAACGAGGCCAAAGGCGGGCTCATTAAGTGGTTTTCTGTTTGGCTGATGTGATAAGAAGTTGAAGGAGAGGCTTATTGAGGGAGGGGGTGCTTGGATTGCAGAGGCTCAAAGCTTAATCTGGAGCAATAGGATTCTCTGTTTCATTCAGAACAAAAATCTATGATGAGACAAATAGTTAAAGCTGCACATAAAGGTGGTTTTACAAAACCTGCTGGTTTTGGATCACAGTAAATGTATTTATCGCAGGACTCAACCGTGGATCACAAAACACCAAGTTAGAGGTCCTTTTGCATGTTTTTATTTAAAAAACAAGTTATTTTATTAAAAAATGACATTTTTTTAATAAAATAGCTTGTAGCTTTTTTTCTTTTTTTACTGTAATTGTTCAAACAATTGATGTAAAAGCTAATACAATTTTGAGTTTAAGCTTTTTGTATTATTATGCTCTTGTTTGGGGTCATTAGACTTTACCATTGTTAATTTTGAGGGTCAAATTCTAAAACTAAAGATGGGAAGCACTGTTTTAGATCAATATGATCACTGTGATGAACCTATGAGCAACATTTTCTCATACAGTCTTCCTAGGTTATGTATAGAAAGAAAAAAAAGATCAGATTATGGCCCTTTCAATTAAATTTATGGTGCAAAACAACCTAAAATTGCTAGTTTGCTAATTATGATAATTTAAGGTCAGTTGGCTGTGGTAGCCATCTTGAAATGGGTTGATTCCAAAACGTGTTTGTGTAAATCCAATGATTACCGGTACTTCCTGAAAGTAAAATGTGTCCAGTAGTTCATAAGATGTTTTATGACAGATGCCACACACAGGCACATTATTGAGAAAAAAAAGATAAAGAAAGGATAAAAGTGCAGAAGAATTATAACAGTTATGACTCCATTGAGTAGCAAAACTAGTGTTTCGGTACTTAGGGGTGGTTTTACATATGTACATCACAATATTTTTACTTATTCAATATTGTTAAGATAAACTTAAAATGCACAAGAGTGGTGATTCAAATCCACACTTCTAATAACTTCTTTTTTTTGCATTCAAAATGGAGAAAATCTAAAAGAAGTAAATCAAACTTTTTATTTTCTACCAGGCAGCTGCTCTCAAACGTTTATGGTCTTAAATTTGAGGCTTAGATTTAAGACCTTTAGCAAAGAAAACTGGCTTCCCTCAGGGCTGTGTGTTGAGCCCCCTCCTGTGTGCACATATAACTGCTGTTTAAAACAACATATTGTTTTACATTATTAGAGGTCAGAGTATATCTTAGATCTTTTAGCTTATCGTTTAGCGCTTGTTTAGCATAAGTAAGTAAGTAATTTTTATTTATATAGCACATTTCCCAGACATGAGAGTCACAAAGTGCTTCACAGGAGGAAAAATAAAATCATAAAATTATAAAATCACAGAAATAAAATCATAAAATCATAGAGATACTATACAAAAATCACAGAGATACTATACAAAAAGGTAAAACATAACTAGCTCTAAAAACAATGTACAAAGTTAACCAAACGCCTGTCTGAAGAGATGAGTCTTAAGACTGTTTTTAAATGCAGCTGTTGACTCGGAGCAGCGTATTGTATATCTTAGTGTATATCTTAGATCCTTATACTGTTTCTTTTTATACTTAATGTCTTTGCTATTTTTAGGGATAACTGGGACCCTGAATACACAGTTTCCTTACAACGCATGCACCACATGTGATGTGAATGACTATAAAGAAACTTGAACTTGAAAACCTAATGTAACAAAATTGAGCATAAGAGACAAACGTGCAAAATGTACTTAAAAAGCTTTCTTTCTACTTAATCTTGTTCAAAACAACAAAAAATTGAAATAACTGTAAAACAAAAATGTATTTTACTTCATTTTTTCTATGTTAACCATTGTTCCTCTGTTCAGTATTGAGCATTTATATCACTTTTCATTTTTTAAACAAAACGTCTCTTTCCAAAGATAATGACTGATGGTGTTAATGTTGCTGATCAAGATGTTTATGTCATAATTGCTCTGCCTCAATAGACAGCTTAATGTCTCAAACTGAAAACCTGAATGTGTGCTTTTCCTCCTGTACCTCTGTTTGTACTCGTTACTTCTGTAAATCACGCCCTGTTGCACTTCCTGCCTAGTCAGCTAAATGCAAATGTGCCTCACACAAATATATGAAATATGAGGCACGACATGAGCTCCGAGCTTCAGAACAGGAGATGCCACAAAGGCCACAATGGCCGGTCAGGCAAAATAAAAAAGAGAGACGGAAAAGTTCAAAGCAAGACTTTTATGGTGTGGAAATTCATGTGCAGCCGTTTATTGTTAGAGGACCAGGGGCTCTGTTAAAAAGGGCAGAACATGTGCTTTGCAAAGTGTTGTACGCTTTGAGGTCCAGGCTGAGCACAGTTGGTCATTAAACATTTACTGCCGAGAGAGAGGGCAGGAGCTACAAGCATAATTCACATAACAGCAAATGGAAGAAACTTCCAAATGAAATGAACAGTTTGAAAATGATCAACTATTTGCTGCACCAAATGGTTGTCATTTTAATATTAATCATCTTTATGTCTTCCAAACAAATCCTCTGTGAAGCAGTGAGTTCTAAAGTTACGCATGAAGCGGAGCGACAACCACCGTGAAGCTGTGCCTACCACTCCTCTTGATAATAATAGGCTTTTATTCTTCCACCTGCTGCAGTCAGTTACACCATCATAGTGCAGCTCGCCCTGTTATTGCTCTGTTTTATTTTTTTCTCACTCCAAAGCTTCACTCCTCTGTGTGTGAGCACTTTGTTGCAATTCAAGTAAATGTTCCGTCTATCAATATTTCATATCAAAGTACATCCTCCATCCTAACGCCTCCTTCAGAACGGCGTTCCGCCGGATATAAATGAGTGCTTCATCAGAGTTGGGAGCAGAAATCTATAAGATGGGAGATTTCATTATGGTGTTGTTCAAGTTGAGCGAAACAATCAGTCTCAGCTCGTCCAAAGCTCATTTTATTCTAAAGCTTAAAATAAAATAAATAAATAAATAACTGAACGAAAAGTTCTGTCGTGTTCCATTAGAAACATATTTAATGCATTCTCGTGAATGGAGCACTTCAATTGCAAAGTGTTCATGCAATGCTCAACATGATTGGATGCAGTGTGCTGCATTGATATTCCCTCACACCCATGCACACACACACATTATGCACAATAGCGTAAAGTGTGCAGCGCCCTGTGGCAACAAGTAGGAGGGCTTTTATCCTCTGTAATGTCTTTTACTGCAGCCATAAAGACTACAACACCTAATAAAGAGCAAACATGTGTGCATATATGCATGCAAATACATCTACTCATAAAAAATAAATACAAATTTAAGAGCTTTTCAGAGTATGCTTAGTATGTTATATTAATTTGACAGCTTCCTTTTCTTCTAATCAACTTAAAATTCAGGAGTATGAAAGAGGAGAAAGTGTTTTTTCACTCTAGAACAGAGTGTAACTAACATATAGCAGAACATAAAGGCAGAAATTTGATTTGCAAATCCACCACGTACTGCACTTGTTCATGTATTTATTATTAATACACAATATTTTAGCACAAAGGGGAAATCTGCAATTTATATTCTAAATTGTTTGCCATTCCTCAAAGCTATAAAATGAGAAAGTGTCTTGATTTTTAAGCAGCTACAGGGAAAGGCAGGACGTTGACACCCACAGGTGTCTCTACTGTGTTTAAAACGTCCTGTCTGTCAGAATCAGAGAGGTTTTATTGTCATTTCAGCTACGTAGAAGTACATATGGAACTGAAACAGTGTCCCCCAGGGTCACGGTGAAGCACAGAACATAACGAAACAATACAGTGCAGATACTGTACACAACAAAACAATAAATAGTCAAGTCAAGTCAATTTTATTTCTATAGCACAGTTAAAACAGATAAACTGTTATCAAGGTGCTTCACACACACAACATAAAAGAGGTTTAAAAATTTACAGAAACCCTAACACACATCACTAGTAACAATCATGATATTAACAGCAGTAAAAGTAAATAAAAATGTATAAGAACAATATTAAAATGAAAAACACAGTAAAAAAGCACAATAAAATACAAATACAGTAAATACAAACAAACCTATCATAAATGCATAAGACATCTAACCTAATCTAAACATTCTAATCTAAACAAGTTATTAAGAGACCTTAATGAATAATTAAGGTAAAACTTATTGTAAAACTTACTTTATGTAATAGTTAAGTAATTGATCTACCAATCATGCAATATTTTAATACTGTTGTGCTAGTGCCATTAATAAAATTAAAACAGTTTGACTTCTTGTTATTGTAAATGTGACACTAGTGTACGGGTGACAAAAGTGCGGCCCAGGGGCCATTTGCGGCCCTTAGAGTGATTCTGTGGCCCGCAAACGCAGCTTAAGAACGGTATCATTTTGGCCATGCAGGTTTAAGAGGTCGATGCAGACATTCTGCAAATTAGTTGATAATCCTTGTAAATATAATGTTTAGGTTTAACGGCAACATACATGAAAAACAATCTTCTCAAAATGAGAAAAATTAAACAAAATACAAATCTTTGGCTGTAATCTTTATATTTTCACTTTTTCACTCAAACATTTACTGATTTCTGTCAGAAAGGAAACTTTTGATTAATGATTCATAAAACTTGTCCAAATATTGCAGTTGACATAATAATCAAGAGGGAAATTGGACATTTCTAAATGAATATAACGTGGTGTCATCTGCATACGTGTTAATCAACTTTATCAAACCTTCTATGAATCTGTTGTAGCGACTGACAGCTGAATGATTTTCCAGACTTCCATATCAGTCTGTTGGGATGATCAGCCCCCTTTTTAAAGGACACTTATACAGGCTGTCCCCGACTTACGAGCGAGTTCCGTTCCTATGAGTCGCTCGTAAGACGAAAATTCGTATGTCGGAACCCAAAACACGTGTCGCTCATAAGTCCGGATTTTTGGTCGTAGGTCGGAAAATGTATGCTAGCGCTGCGCCGAACACCCGTTTTTCAACACAAACGTACATACTGGTTCATAAACATGCACAGAACTTTGTTTACAAACAGTTAGCTAACACACTTTCATCTAAAAACACATACCAGTGCTGTATTTTCTGTACAACTTTACTGTTCGTTAGTCCGCTCGTAAGTCGGGAACCTTGTATGTCGATGATGTTGTAAGTCGGGGACAACCTGTACTCAAATTACACTTTTGTTGCTGAGAACAGACTAAAATGAACTTTTAAAACACAAGAAAACAACAATCATAGACACAACAAATCAAATAAATCAAATCCTTTGTACCAAAACATATAAGGTTGGTGTTTAGGAGGCTTTGAATGTTTTGGATCTACAACAATTTAAAACTTTTTCTCCACTAAAATTAGTAAACTTTTGTCCTTTCTCCTAAATATTGGTCACGTTGAGTTAAATTCACATTTTTGTGGTCCACGGGTCCTTTCATCCGGATAGTTTCGGCCCACATATGAAAATGTTTGGACACTCCATAGAGTGCATGAAGATTCTTCCTGAGTGTATATGTTGAATGACAACTGTGCCGCAGCAAGAGTGCGAGTCATCGCACCACCTAATCTGATGCCCCCGCTTAAGGCAATTTAGGCAAATTACAAAGTGAGCCATGCGTGTGCCGGTGCTAATCTCGCTTCAACACAGAGTGGGCTATTTAAAGTTCAGCTTCCACTGCAACAAGTCAAATTTAGCACAGCTGCGAAAATAAATTAATATCACTTCATCATCCTGATCATTTAATCCCCTCTGTGTAGTTGTGCAGGAGGCAGAGACGGACGAGGAAGAGCTGGAGGTTGGATGGTGCCAAAGATGCTTTAATAGGCTCATGTAGATACACGGCATGATCGGGAGGGGCTGGCCATTATTGGCTTTGAAAGTGATGGATAGTTGCACATGTTTCTGGATGGGAGTTTCAAAAGGAAGAGTGTTCAAAGAGTAGGTGAAACTCGACTGAGGTTAACGTGAAAGCAGCTTCAAAGGAGGAAAGAAGGGCATTTAAACACATCCCACACAACTGCTTCCAAGAAACAGAGCTGAAGTGAAAATGATGTTTATTCAATTTTAAAATACACTCAAGGGTTGTGTGGAGGAAATGTTTGAGCTTTTGTTTCTGTGGGAGTACGATGTACTGAGATTTTTTTAAGCACTACTCATACTCGCTCTACCACTAATGTACAATAAATTTGGGTGTTTCATTGCGTAACATCAAAAGTGAAGGGGCGACAATGGTTTTGTCCATGCATGTGTGTTATTTGTTTGTAGTGTTAGCTAAATATATCATAAACCACTGAACATATTTTCATGCAACTCTCAAAAACTGATCATTTGATTAAGATCAAATTAACTGTCCAGTCGAGATCCTGTCTCACTGATCTGCTGCAGCCATATGTCCCACAGTGCTCTCTGAGGTCAGCAGACCAGATGCTTTTGTTGGTTCCAGGCACTCGTTTCAAGCTCAGAGGGGACAGGACTTTCTCTGTTGCAGGTCCAAAACTGTGGAATGACTTACTGCACGTCAGGCAGGCTCCCTCTTTCACTGTTTTTAAGTCTAATTTGAAAACTCACTTTTATTCCATGGCTTTTGACACTGTATGAGTTGATTTTAACTTGGCTGTAATCTATAATGTTAGTCAATTGGTTCTTATCTTTACATATTTTGATCTATGTATTTTTTGCTATGTCCTTTGCTTGTTTGTTTTTCTGCACAGCACTTTGGTTGGCCTCATTGCTGTTTTTAAGTGTTTTGTAATAAAGTGGTATGGTATGGTATGATATAATAATAATAATAATAATTAATTCAATTTATAACGCACTTTTCATTACTGAAAATCTCAAAGTGCTACACATATATTGAATGCTACACACATTCATAAACCGGTGGCGGCAGACTACCATGCAAGGTGCTTTCCAGTCCTACCGGGAGCAACTCAGGGTTAAGTGTCTTGCCCAAGGACACAACGACACATGGTGCGGGTCCCGGGAGTCGAACCGCCAACTTTCCGATCGGGAGACGACTGCCATTACCACTACACCACGGCCGCCCAATGTGATATGATATGATATGGTATGATATGATATGATATTATATGATATGATATGATATGGTATGGTATGGTATGGTATGGTATGGTATGGTATGTGATATGATATGATATGGTATGGTATTATATGATATGATTTGATATGGTATATATGATATGATATGATATGGTATGGTATGATATGATATGATATGGTATGATATGATATGATATGATATGATATGGTATGGTATATGATATGGTATGGTATGGTATGGTATGATATGGTATGGTATGGTATGGTATGGTATGATATAATATGGTATGATATGATATGGTATGGTATGATATGATATGATATGATATGGTATGGTATGGTATGATATAATATGGTATGATATGATATGATATGGTATGATATGATATGATATGGTATGGTATGGTATGGTATGATATGGTATGGTATGGTATGATATAATATGGTATGATATGATATGGTATGGTATGATATGATATGATATGGTATGGTATGATATGGTGGCTACCACAGCTAAACTACCTTATTAAATGTTGAACCTGCTATAACTCAGTCACATTTACAAACACTGAGCTAAAATGTTGTATTGCCTAACAATGGTGTTTATTGCACCAAAGATCTATCCAAGATTTGACTAAAACTGCTACAAATCTGTAATTTATCAGCATCAGATGATTTTAGTTTAAAATTCAGTCATGAAAGGCGGCAGGTGATATGCATATCTTCAAGAAATGCTAAGCCTTTTCATTTCCGCAGTTTTATTTCACTTTATTGTAATTACATCCATGAAAGACATGTCATTATCAGATAAACTAAAATTAATTAAATACAGAAATGTTGTGGTGTTTAAAAAGAGGGATAGACACAGTAGTTGGGAAAAAAACAGCATAAAAAATGCAAATGTTTGAATCAGATAAGAGATAAAGATTGATAGGGAAACAGAAACAAGATGGTGGGGTGGATTGGGGGCACTAATGTGTCCTTCATGGGGTAAGGCTGGACCAAAGTGGCTCAGCGTGAAAATAAATTGACTCCATTACAAGAGCAGAACACCGGAAAGTGTCAGTCACGTCACCCGCCCATCCCAAGACAGGCAGTTAACTCTCACTGGGAGTGATGGGAGCAGCATCTGCAGTATGCAGCGCTTGCTGTGGTTTACAGCTGCTTTGAATGTTCAGCGTGTGACCTTATGATAGAACAACTTGTAATCTGATGTCTTTCATGCTTGCCAGCCAGTTGATACTTTAAAGAAGTTTTACTGGAATAGTTAAAAAATAGCTGTTTTTTAAAAAGATGGTGCAGCATCACATTGAATTGTGATGTGCATGTGGGTAGTTTTTACACAAACCTTGAGTTTGAATGAGGTAAACTCATGTTTTTTTTACACTTTTATGTAAATGTTAAATAGACTTTGTACGTATATAGCACGTTTCTATCTGATCAAGATACTCAAAGCTCTTTACAACACAATATCAGAGTCAGAGTCAGAGAGTCTTTATTGTCATTTGCACCGCATGTGGTACATGAGATGAAAACGAGATTATGTACACGAGGTCCCAGTTACATCCAACAACAAATGAAAGAGAAAAACAGTAATAACATCGAGAACTAACTAAGAAAAACATCAACTAGTAATACACTAAGCCTAATATAGTGGGAATAAACAGCAGCACGAACATGAGTTTGTATGAGCAGATGGTCACAGATGGTCACAGATGAACACAGCAACAAGAAAACATATCAGCATCACCATGATGTGATATTTTGCAGTGTTTATTTTAATTTTATTTTTATTTATTCATGAGTCTAACAGCCTCAGGGTAGAAGCTGTTCCTCAGTCTAGTGGTTCTACACTTGATGCTCCTCAACCTCCGTCCTGAGGGGAGTGGGGCAAAGAGTGAGTGTGCTGGATGAGTGAGGTCTTTCATGATACAGGTGGCTCTTTTCCTGCATCTAGAGGTGTAAATGTCTGTGATGGTGGGGAGACTGACTCCAACAGACTTCTGTGCAGCCTTCACCACTCTCTGCAGAGCTTTCCTCTCTTCAACTGTGCAGCCTCCATGCCACACGTTGATGCTGGAGCACAGGATGCTCTCCACTGCACACCTGTAGAACGAGGTGAGAACTGGGCTGCTCAGACCGGCTCGTCTCAGCCGTCTGAGGAAGTAGAGTCTCTGATGACCTTTCTTGATCAGGCTGGTGGTGTTGTTGCTCCAGCTGAGGTTATCATTCATGTGTACACCCAAGTATTTGTAGCTGGAGACCACTTCCACTGCAGACCCACCTATTATCAGTGGGGCATGGGTGTGTTTGTTCCTTCTGAAGTCCACAATCATCTCCTTTGTCTTCTTCACATTCATGTGAAGATTATTCTCTTTGCACCAGCTCTCCAGGTGTTCCACCTCCTGTCTGTAGCTGGACTCATCATTGTTTGTGATGCATCCCACCACCGCTGTATCATCTGCAAACTTAACAATATGACAGCCTGGAAGTGTGGCTGTACAATCATATGTGAGCAGAGTGAACAGAAGGGGGCTCAGCACACATCCCTGAGGAGAGCCAGTGCTGAGGGTTATGGTGGAGGAGGAGAAGTTGTGGATCTTCACGGACTGTGGTCTGTCTGTTAAGAAGTCTAGTATCCAGTTACAAATAGAGGGGCTTAGTCCAAGTGTAGATAGTTTGTCTATCAGAGTTTGGGGGATCATGGTGTTGAAGGCAGATGTGAAGTCCACAAAGAGCAGACGCACGTATGAGTCTTTCTGATCCAGGTGGGTGAGAGCAGTGTGGACCACGGAAGAAATGGCGTCCTCTGTTGATCGGTTCTCACGGTATGCGTATTGATGAGGGTCCTCATTGATGTTGACGGTTGCCTTGATGTGGGACATGACCAGTTTCTCAAAACATTTAGCGACTATCGGGGTGAGGGCCACCGGTCTATAGTCATTCAGACCAGTCACTGTGGAGCTCTTTGGGACTGGGATGATGGTCGCGGTCTTCAGGCAGGTGGGAACTGACTCCAGTGCAAGTGAGGTGGTGAAGATGTCAGCCAGCACCTCACAGAGCTGGTCCGCACATTCCTTCAGAACTTTCCCTGGGATGTTGTCTGGTCCGGTTGCTTTATGAGGATTAATCTTTCTGAGACTGCCTCTCACTTCTGCTGCGGACACCCTGAGATGCTCTTCATCTGGTGATGAGGTGAGTCTGGTGCTAGCAGGTCTGTTTGGATCATCAAAACGTGCATAAAACTTATTGAGGGCATCAGGCAGAGATGGGTCCCTGGGGCATTGTTTGTTTTTGCCTTTGTAATCTGTTATGCATTTAATACCCTTCCACATGCTCCGTGGGTCTTGTGAGGTGAACTGTCCCTCGATCCTCTGTGCATACGTGGCCTTGGCCTTCTTAATGCCATCCTTCAGTTCATTCCTGCTCTTTCTCAGCTCCACTTTATCTCCTGACTTGAATGCAGTGTCTCTGGCTGCTAGCAAGGCGTGAACTTCTTTATTTAACCAGGGTTTCCGGTTCGGGTAGGATTTCACATATTTTTTTATGGATACATTTTCAGAGCATGTACTGATGTAACCCAGGACTGAGGAAGCGTACAGTTCCATGTCCACTGAACTACCATCAGTGGCTGCTTCTCTGAAAACAGACCAGTTTGTCCTCTCAAAACAGTCTCTCAACATGGGGGAACTATCTTGAGGCCAGATTGTTATTTCTCTTTGTTCCGGCTTTGAGCGCCTGAGTGGAGGGAGTTCTCTTGGGGCCAGAATCAGAGAGTCGTGGTCGGAAGATCCGAGCGCTGGGCGTGTCTTCGCCGTGTATGCCCCCTTTACATTTGTGAAGACTTGGTCGAGTATTTTATCTCCTCTCGTAGCTGCGAAGACGTTCTTATTGAAGGCTGGGAGGGACACCTGGAGATCCACGTGATTGACGTCCCCGCAAACAATGAAAAGCCCCTCAGGATATTTACACTGCAGCGAGGTGAGTAAGTCATGAATCTCTCCCTGGGCGTCATTAGCATTAGCATCGGGTGCTATGTAAATAACGCTGATTACGATCACTGAATAGTCACGTGGCATATAATGCGGCCTACATCTTATTGTGATCAACTCCACGGCAGCTGAACAAGCTCTTTTTATCACAGCACAGTTCGTGCACCAATCTTTGTGTACGTAAATACAAACACCGCCACCTCGCGTTTTCCCCGTAGTCTCGAAGCACCGGTCTGTTCTGAAAAAGAGCCGGTCGTCCAGCTCGTAAACAGAGTCTGGAGTCTCCTCAGAAATCCACGTTTCCGTAAGACAAAGCACGGAACATCTTCTCATCTCCTCCGACGTGGTTACCCTCAAACGAAGTAGATCCATCTTGTTGTCGAGTGAGCGAACGTTAGACAGGAAAAGAGCCGGCATCGGGGGTTTACCGGTTTTAGCGTCTTTCCGCATTCTCGTCATAATTCCTGCACGACAACCCCGCTTCTTTCCTCGTGAGCAGCGCTTTCTTTTCTTTCCCCTGGAGTGCATCTGCTTCCAGAAGGACGTTTTTAGCAGGTCCAATCTTCCGAGTTCTGATTTGAGTTCGTTGCTGATTTCAGCTGTGCCCTGTGGTAAATCCGCTCCAATATGTGCCCTCATTTACCCATTCATACAGCACTCTACTAGATCTCTACAAAGCTAATCTGAATCTGTAGACTGCAGTGCTTTAGGTCACATTCATACACCGATGGGACACATATCAGAGGGAATGAGGGGTTCAGTGTCTTGCCCAAAGACACTTGGGCATGTGACTGTGTCCCTAAAAGTTGTGAAATAGAAGAAGAAACGTTTGTTTGCTTTTAGGTGGTAAAAGTTGGTTTCGACAAGATTTCTTAAACAAAATAATACATAAACAAAATTTGCTATTCATTCAATGTAATAATTTTAACTTCTGAGAGCAGCCTGCTCACTTTCACGTGACCTGATTCACTGGATGGTCGCATATATTTTCACCCCCCAGCTCCAATTTCAAGGTCACAAATCAAGGATGACAGTTCTTGGCCTCATCTTGTCCAAGCTATTGCTATAGTTTACTGTATAATAGTTTGTTGACGGGTGTATACTTGTCATATGCAGTGCTCTTGTTACATAAAATGTAAAAAAAAAAAACGTTTGCAAAATCTGGAAAAAGTGTTTATTCTGTAATCATGTCAGATACCATGGGTTTATTTGTGGTTGTGTGAAGGACTCTTCATGTTTATTTGCTGTCTTACCTGAATCTAGCATCGGTCAAGATTCACCATTGAATGTGTTTTGCAAAAAGCAGTTTTGATTTGTGTTCATCCCATTTAAATATCAACGCCTACACTAAAAACTGTGACTAAAAACCAAATGCTGTTAAAATTGTGTGTGAAATCTTACCTGGCAGCTTAGACCGACACAACTCAGCTCCAGTATCAGATGGAACCACAGAATCAGAATAACAACAGTGTATTTGTTCCCTTTTACGTACATGACTGATCACTGGGCCTCATGACCATTATAGTGACAAATTTAATGTTTCATAATCCTAGATTTTTAGATTTCCTAATTTGGATCAGCTTTTTATGTAAACTTCTATCCTTTTCTCTAGTTTTGAACACTTTTCAATTGATTTATGCTACTTTTCACTGCTAACCGTTGACTCATGCCACTGGGGCTTCCTCTGAGTTCAGTCGCCTCCATGTTATTTATAGTCAGAAAAGACAAGAAGGAAGATGTAACCAAGACAACAGCAGATACTTTCACACTTCTCACCGGATGGGGCTGAATGTTAAGGAAAGCGTACAATTATGTTTCTTCCTTTACTGTGATTCAACAATGTAATTACAGACAAGAGGAACAAGCTTAGGAAGAGAAGCAACTGTGGAACAGTGTGTTCCACACAAGACATGTTGCGTTTGTCTTTTTATAATACTTTTATGAATGTTAAGGAGGAGTATTACTTAAAGCATGGGTGTCCAAAGTGCGGTCTAGGGGCCATTTGTGGCCCTTGGAGTGATTTCATGCAGCCCACAACCGCAGTTTAAGAATGGTGCCATTTTGGCCAGCAGGCTTAAGATGCAGACTTTCTGCAAATTAGTTGCCAATCCTTTTTTATATATTGTTTAAGTTTAGCTGCAAAATGGCGGAAAAGCAATCTTTTCAAAATTAGCAATATTGAGCAAAATACAAACCTTTGGTTTTTTATTTTCACTTCATGATACAAAGCACCAAACACCTTTACTGATTTTTACCAGAAAGGAGACTTTTGGTTAATGATTCATAAAGTTTGGTTAAATATTGCATTTATAAAATAATCAAGAGGGAAATTGGACATTTTTAAATGAATATAACTTGGTATCATCTACATACAAGTTAATCAACTTGATCAAACTTTATATGAATCTGTTGTAGTGACTGACAACTAGATGATTTTTCAGAACTTTGATCAGCCTTTTGGGCCGTCCATGGTCCTAAAGGCTGATCGACCCCCTTTTAAAAGGATACTTACTCATATTATACTTTTGTTGCTGAGAACAGACTAAAATGAACTTTCAAATCACACAACAAACATAGACCCAACAAATCAAATAAATCAAATATTTTTAAATAAAAAATATAAGGCTAGTGTTTATGAGGCTTTTAATGTTTTGGATCTACAACAATTTAAACTTTTTCTCCACCAGAATTAAGAAACTTTTGTCCTTTTGGCAAAATATTGTTCATGTGAGTTAAATTCACATTTTGTGGCCCCCGAGTCCTTTCATCTTGATAGTTTTGGCCCACATATGAAAAAATTTGGACACCCTTGACAAAGTTTTACCTATACAGTACTGACTTAACCGGTATTGTCCAATCTTGTGAGCCTGAGTTGTATGTCTCCTTTACTTTAGGGGTGAACATGAGTCAGGTAATGAGTGACAAACAGAGGGTATAAAAATATGAAAAGCATGATCAAACAACTGATTAGGAAAGTTTAGGGGAGTAAGTATACAGCCATACGAAGTAGTTAATTAAAAGGAGCACTTGGCAGATCAAGCATGTTAGACATGCAGTGCACAAGTTGTAGGTGCCATGCCATGGCTCTGGCTCAGACAGTGGCTAATGTGCAGCTGCAAACTTCCTGGCCTCTGGCCCAGTCCTCCACTGGTGTCCTCGACTTTCTCCAAATCAATCCCCTCCCTCTTTACAAAGAAAGAAAACCTGATGTCTGTTTTTACCTGGATCGATTTCCATCTGGTCTTTTGAAGGATTTCCTTTAGAAAAAAAGGTAAAGGAAGACAAAGGAGGGAGTCCCTCTCATGGTTAATGCAAGAGCATTACGTTGTCTTGTTGTCTTATCTTGCCTCTGGTCCTTTCTATTATTGATTACTTTTTTTATTTAGAGGAACAGACTACTGATTTCAGATAGCTGTGCTTGTTTCACGATTGGCAGTCATGCGTCTCCTTTAGAGAAAATTTTGTACAAACGGTCCAAGAGTTTTTTTTTATGGCAGAAGCAGTCCAGGCTTTGTGTCCAGCATGAAGGATTCCATCAATGCTTTTAGAAGGACATTTAATTCTTCTTGAAAGATCAATTGTTGCCCAGTATTATCCATCAATCCATTATACCTGCTTCTTCCTTTTTGGGTCATGGGAATCGCTGGTGCCCATATCCAATAATCACTATGCGAGAGGCGGGGACACCATGGACAAGTCTCCAGTCCATTACAGGGACAAATAAAGACAAATGAGACAAACAATTATTCACTCTCTCACTCACTATAGGGACAATTTAGAGTTACCAGTCAGCCTAACATGCATGTTTTTGTTCTGTGGGAGGAAACCGGAGGTGAGATGGATGGATCGTGAGTTTGAGGAGAAATGAGAGCCCTGTCGCTGTTTTAAGTGCTCTATAAGCAAAATGGTATGATATGGTATGGTACCCGGAGAAAACCCACGCATGCACGGAGAGAACATGCAAACTCCACCCAGAAAGGTCCCAGATGGGATTTGGTCCAGAAACTTTCTCGCTGAGAGTAGGGCTGGGCCATATCATATCGTTCCCGGTTTTACCGGTATAAAAAGCTTGCCCGGGCAAAAATGTTATATCATGATGTGCTAATTTCATGACGTAATACGTCGGGGCGCCCCGCCCCCTTAACAACCGAGCGCTTCAAAAGACCAAACCGAGCAGCGCACCTCCCTCCACCTGTCTGTACTGGTGTAACGCTAGCTAAAATGCTAAAAACAAACAACGTGTCTCAGCTGTATCTACCCCTGCTTAAACTGCACAGAGAGCTTCTCCCCCCGCCTGCGCTGCTCAGCGTGTGCGGGCTGCTCTCTCCCTCGCTCTAAAACTGTCGCGCGGCTCAGCTCTGTCTTACACAGTCTCACACAGAGGCAAGTGATCAGAGATAGATCAGTTACAAAAATGAATCAGAAAAATGAATAATTCCTGCAGGAACAGAGGAAGCTGAAACACCAGGGGCCTCATGTATCAACCATGCGTGCGCACAAAAACATTGCGCACGTCACTTTCCACGCAAAGTGGCGTATGTATCAAATCTGATATGAACGGGAATATCTGCGCATCCACGTACAAATCCACGGCTGCTCCCCTGCTTGCGTACGCACGTTTCTGTGGTTATATTTCCTTTGGCGACACTTACAGGTTATTCAGAGAAACTGTGTCCATGATATGAAAATAATCATAAATCCCACCAAACACACATGATTAACAATTATTACATCCACATGGACGCAATTAGATGAGTGGATATAAAAGCATGCGCCAAATAGTGGCAACGATATTGACAACAATGAGATGTGATTTCTTTAAATAAGAAGTTAACCAAGCTGTACCAACACGCCTACGTTTAGGTCAGTGTGTAGCGCGGTTGCCTTTAGTTCCAAAGGTCATGAGTTCGAATCTCGCATGGTACAACGTTTCTCTTTTTTTTTTTTCGTTCCAGATTTAAATACACATGAAGACTATTTACAAAACAAGAATTCGTCTGCTTCCTTCCATTTCTAGCCTGGTTTAAACCAGACCCTTTGTCCTTCACTTCGCTTTGGACTAGGGTCTGGCATCTCTGCCATAGACAACGATTTCTCCTGGAGATTTTTGAATGGACCAATCAGAGAACAGGAGGCAGAGTTTTGTTAGTTTAGTCTGGTGAGGTCCAGGCTATTCAGATAAATTGCTCAGAAACCACTCGGTGGATATTTTTTCTGCCACCAGTGTGTAATTATATGTCTTTAATTTACTGACTGTTGGCCTAGATGAAACATTTGAGATAAAATTCGATTTTTTATCATTTATTTTCGTAGCGCACCCGAGGCTGTTTGGAAAATATCAAACCGAAACTATTTAATATCCAGCAGATTTGACCATTTCGTGAATTGATTTAGGAACTGTTAAGCTCAGGAACACTTCTGATATAACGTCAGCGGTGAAATATATTTTTTCTCAGCAGAGAAATAATAGTTTTTTACCTTGTTTTGATGAAAATTCCTTCGTGGCGGCAGCCATTTTGAATGACGACGTCAGTCGACGTCGTTCAAAACTCCGCCTTCTGCTCTCTGATTGGTCCGGTCAAAAATCGGCCGGAGAAATCCTTGCCTATGGGAGGAATCCCAGACTGTGCAGTGAAGGGAAATGAGAATTGAGCGGAGCTGTGCAGGAAGGCGAGGGCCAGGCTATTCCATTTCATGTATTGTTCTATTTCTTGTTTTATTAAATAGTTTTCCCGTGTTCTTTAAATCTGGAATGAAAAAAATAAACATTGTACCAAGGGGGAGTCGATCTCACGACCTTTGGGACGAAGGGCGGGCGCGCTCACCACTAACCTATACAGGCATGTTAGAGCAGATGGGTCAACTTCTTGTTTAAAAGTGGATGGTATGTTTTGCGCTAGGCGTGCCGAATAAAACCTTTTTCCGTGCTTCTCTGCCTCACTCAGAAGTGATTCCTGTTCACAGTCCGTGAAGTTCCTCTTTTTTCCACGTTCCGACATGATTTGCAATGGAGCAGAGACGACATTCCTGTCGTGCATGGCATATTTGAATGACTTTGCATATTCATACGGAGGCGTGTCAAAGGCGGAGTCGGCCACTCTCTCATGTGCGCTCAGTTCCACGTTCATCGTGATGTACAAAAGGAATGTGCGTGGATTCAGGTGTACGCAGGGTTTGATAAATCCGGATTTTTTTGTGCGTAGACACTTTTCTGGATTTGTCCGTACGTCACTTTTCAGTAAGAAATCCACGCAAGTCTTTGTACATGAGGCCCCAGAAGCTTCAGGATCAGCTGATCAACTTGTTACAAGTTATTTTTATACTTGGAGACTGAATACTTTTACTTAATAAAGTAATTTCAGTAAAATGACCCCTTGTTATTTTTTAAATTTTTTATATAATACTGCAAAGCAACATGTTGAGTTAATTTTGTCAAAAAAACAAAACAAAAAAAAAACAATTGGGGTTATATCACGAAATTTATCATTATCGTGATAATGCTCTGAAATATCACAATATAATTTTTGAGCCATATCGCCCACCCCTAGCTGAGAGGAAACAGCTCTACCAACTGCACCACTGTGCTGCCCTGTACAGTATTATTCACAATGCAATCTTTTGTGTTTGTTGAAGCAAAAATAAGAAGCCTGTGTTGATGATTAGTAAACCAGAAGAAAATAGAGGGACATTTTTGCCTCTATAATCCAATTAACTCTCTTTATCATCTTCAATTTGATCTGGTGTGCCCCCAAACTCCCTTTGTTCTCATTAGCCAGGTAATTATCTAGCAGAGCCCCGAGACATGGCGAAGGACAACATTTATACGCTCTGCTATCATGCCTTCATTAATTAGACACATCCTGACTCGGCGTTCAGTAAGAAAACTTTTCACACTGTCGTCCTGGTGTGTCCTCATTTACTAAAAAGACCGTGGTCCAGCTGCAGGATGACACCTGTGACTCCCATCATCACAAGGCGGTGCTCCGTCATCAAAAAGGCTGCAGTCAGAGTACACTGTAGCCTGCCCTGAAAAATAAATAAAGCAACTAATCTAATCGGGACTCAAGCAACCTTGAAAAAAGGCTGACTGCAAAACTTCTCCTGGAGTCTGAAGCTGTTGGAAAACTGTCGCCCCCCCCCCCCAGAGGTCTCTGTGTGCATTCAGATGGAGCCGAGCTGAGCCCATCTGCAGACTGTGCTTATCTGAAATGATTACTCACAGACTATCTCCCTGCTATGCCACCAAAATGCAACATGTCTTTTGTCTTTATCCGTGCTGAGCTGGTAGAGTTTTTTGACTTTATCATAGAATGTCCTAAGACAAAATGTGATAGATTCTTTTTTGAATACCAATGATTATCCGACTGTATGTTCCTTTTTTTCCATATCTGATTGTCTGGCGGCGCGATTTAATTATTGCTGCGGCTTTCCGTGCGTACGTCCCTCTTAAGATGGTGCGCGCGCCAATTGCAATGTTTTGTACCTCGGTGCAAATATGCCAATAAAGATATATTCTATTCTATTCTATTCTATTCTATTCTAATGACAATAAACATGACTTGAACATGTGTTTCTCTGTTCAAGACACAGTTTATTTTTTTCTACATATTTGATTGTTTGTTTCTTTTTCTCTACATCTACGGTTAGCCAGAGTCGGAATTTGCAAATTGATGTCTTAATAGTGCCCATCTCAAAGTCAAAGTCAAAGTCAAAGTCAACTTTATTGTCAGAACTGCAATATGTACAGGACATACACAGGATTGAAATTGCGTTTCTCTCAGAACTCATGAATCTGTGTCTGTAACCTCGAGTTTCGTGCAACAGTTGGTGTTTCTGAAGATGAAAAATTAGCCAGCATGTGTCGAAAGTTGTTAAATCCTGTTTTATTTAATTTGACTTTGATTTCAAACTTTGTTGATCTGGTTGGTCATCACAACCCCACTCTGATCTGATGTAGGAAGTCCTTTGCTCTTGCCCAGAAAACAAAGATGTAGCACCTGTTTTCCTGGCTAAGAATTAGTGCTCCAGTTGTTGCAGTTGCAGCACTGGTTTCATATGAGCATTCCAGCTGCCTCAGCTGAAAACGGGTGGACGTTCATATCGTTTCTACGTTATATTTTATCAT
>JBBPBX010016146.1:0-22129 GCA_038048925.1 Garcialebias charrua | reverse complement strand
TATATAAAGATGAAACAACAGAGTGCCAAGCTCATGAATTTATTTCTGATTTATTCTACATGAGTTGTGCAGTGGATAACCTTGGGACTCTGTATCATTGGTGTCTCAATGAGTGATGCACTGACAACAGTGTTTTAAAGACATTTTATGATGTGCAGCATCTTATTTTATGACCGGCTGTAAAAAAAAAAAATGAAGTAACTCTTTGTAAAGCCTTTTCTCAGCAAGAACCTGTGGCAATCTCAAGGTAATTATCTAGCTAAGTCTTTCATGGCTTGCGCTAGTCACAAAATCTGGTCAACGATGGATAAGGCTGACAAATAAAACTGGGTCTAAGCGTAGAGGGGAAAATGATAGACAGCCGTTCTCTTGGCACCCTCGTTTCCATTTCCTGCTTATTCCCTTAACTACCAGGCTCACTCAAAGATTCAAAACTCTGGCACTTTTGGGGGAGGATATGGATAAAGAAATGCATGTCATGAGCATTTCTTGCTGTGGCGAGACCCTCTGAGCCTGCTTTATTTCAGAGTTGCAGAGAAGCCAGCACATGACAGTCTGTTCTCTCCCCCAGCGCCTTTTGGAGAGAGCAGTGGACTTCATCGGGGCCATTGGAAACCTGGCTCCTTTCATCCAAACTGTTTACCACCTCGCTGCTGTCAGAGGCACACAACACTCCTCCTGCGCTACTGATCAATTCAGTCCACCAAATCTCTGCCTGTGGCATTGCTGTACATACACACACAAAAAAATGCTTTTGGGCCATACACACAAACATCACAGTTAGACCTTTAGAGGCAAACTGTATGAGGATCTGTAGTTTGACCAGCGGGGTACAAACTAGTTCAAAATCTAAATATCTACTGATGGAAGGTGCCTGAGGCTGCTTGTCAGTTGTCTTCAAGGAGTTCCATGATGCTTAGACAGCCACATGCACAGTCATAACCATGCATTCTAACACACACAGACTAACAAGAATTATTCTTCCACATACAGAAAATATGCAGCACAATCATATACAATATGATATGCATGTGCACGTATACAGCAATACAAAAGGCTGCATCATCTTATTTTTACCAATACTGCATGCTTTTGTGCTTTTTCGGTTTTTCCTTTTGTGCTTATGTTGCTAAAAACAGAACATTCACTTATTCAATCCATTTTTAATCCTTGTTTATCTTGATACAGATCACTGAACTGTGAAAAAAATGACGTTAAAGTTCAAGCCACCAGTAGACCAAATACTCAAAGCTAATCTTGTTGAACTACTTTTAGAGTAAGCGTGCTATAAAATGTCTAAGTTTCCAATCAATTAACATTAAGTAGTATGTACGTTACAATGTTTTTATATATCTTATGTCCATGTTTTCATTGCCTAAGTTTTAGTCTCTTTTTTTCCCAGCTTGTTTGCACCTGGCTTTAAGTTTGATTTTGTTCTTATTCATTTGGTTAGATTTATCTCCTGTTTCCAATTTACACCTGGTCACAGTTTCTAATCAGCACACTTGTCAGCTATTTCATTTACCCTTTATTTATACTTTGTACAGGTAGTCTCATTGAGCCACGAGAACTCATTTTAAAGAGAGACCTGTTTTATGGAGCAGATGGTGGGGGTTAAGTGCCTTGCTCAGGGGCCCAGGGTGGGCCGAATGTGGGTGGAGACAGGTGTGAGTGTTTCACCTTTTTCCACCCACATTTTTTTGATGTTGTTGGTACCGGGGCTTGAACCAGTGATTTTCCGATCACAGGTCCACCATCTCTAACCACTGCGCCACAACTCCCCCTAGCTATTGTAATTACTTCTAATTAGCTCTCATTTCTAACCCGAACCCGAAACCCGTCTCAGACCGATTCGGACTAGGGCCAGGCCGGGCTGTTATAATATGATTAAGTCAGTCTCTGGCTTTTAATTAGGTCAGAATTAGCCGCAATCCAATTATATGATATATATAATTGGATCAATTATATGATAAGACTCTTCCACTGGTACATTTTCATCTTTAAATCACTTCTTGGTCTGCTGCCCTCATACATCTCCTCCTACATGTCTTTGCGTGAGTGCAGCTACAGCGTGCGCTCTCAGGACATGATTACCTGCAGTGTTCCGTCAGTGAGGACTGAACTTGGAAAAAGGGCCTTCTCCTACTCTGCTCCTGCTTCATGGAATATCTTACAAAAAGATCTGAAGCTCTCGACCTTGACTTCTCTAAATGGTTTTCAGAATCTGTTGGAATCCTGGCAAAAACCAATGCAGATTTGTTCCTGTCTTTGATTTTATACATATACCTTATAATGTTTTGCTAGTTTTTTGATACTTTGTTTAAAAAAAATATATATATATATTTTTTTTTCTCTCTTTTGTTTTCTATTGTTTATTGTTTGTTTGTTTATTGTTTATTGTTTAAGGAAATTCTACCATTGCTGTTCATTGTTCTTTAGTTTTAGCAGGTCGCTTTCGTAAATGAGCCCATGAGGTTCAAAAGATTTACCTGACTAAATAAAGGTTGAATGAATGATAACATGGCCAGCCATACTTCCACCGGCCGCACACAGCCATTTCAACACGAGCTGACTGGCCTTGAAAGAGGTAAAAAGTTCAGTTAAGCTTCAGTTGGGATTGTACTGCCAGGCAGCGATCTATCGCCCAAATGGACGTTCATTCTGCCGTTGCACTCAGCGGACGCGCGCGGCCGATGACCCAAACATTTGAGATCCCAAAGCAGATGCGTGTGTCAGAGCTGTCCATGTGTCTCAGTAATTCAGAAGAATGCTGGCAGAGCTGGGGTTTAAATGCTTTTTTATGACCATGAAAGGATAAACACCTCTCAGCTCCAAATCTTATGCTGCTTTTATTCAGCTGCACGTCCCCGATCATTAATAACTAATTAAAAATGTTTTTTTTCTTTCTGGGTTTGGACCTGTATTTACTGTTAATTCGTCGAGTTGGGTGCAGTTAGAAAATTATGACTGCGAGCTGAGGCCGGGTCGGATCTGATTTTTTGGGCCCGAATGCAACGCTAGTGTGTGTATACATTATAGGATTTCTTAGCTCTTTGTCTGATCCAGAAACTGTATATAAATGTGTACAATGGGTCTCCATCTATATTGGCATTACAAATGTGAATATATATTATTGGTTGTTGGGGGTGGAGTTGTTTTGGCTTGGCTTTAACCTCCATTAAACTGTATGACATTCAATTCATACCATCTATGATCAGATTTGTTCCTTTGTCTTTGCCCTTGTAATATTTGTAGCTTTTGTTCTGTCCATCTCAGTTTAGTTAGTTTTGGTTAATAACATTTGTGAAATCTTAGATTTATCTAACAGCCTGCTGCCCTTGTCATTTGCAGTTGGGACCCTCTACCACTGAAGTGTCCATTTTACAACCTTAACATCTGTACTGTTGCCATGAGGATTAATGATTCTCAAAGTTCAACCCACAGGTCACTGACAACTCATCATAATTGGGGTCCCTGACCTGAAATACATGCACAAGTGTGCCCTGTATTTTATTTAACAAGGAACGAGGAATAATCTAATCAAGCAATTAGCAATCTATTTACTAATATTAAACCATACAGTTTATAGTTTGCGTACATACAACTATGCAAACATCACTGTAGATTTTTGTGACACCGCAAACTCAATTATTAATGTCTGAGTAGTGGCTGGTTTGTTCAACAAAAGCATTATGGGAAATTAGTGCCGTCGCTAAAGGCTTCAGTTATTGCACTGCTCAACTACTGTGTCACAACTCCCATAACAAGCATCTGTCAGGTTAGAAATGTCAACTTGTAAAGAGCTATGAGTTGCATGGCAGCTGGTGGCACCTTGTGAGTGTTGTGGGACTTCAGTTCCAATTTGCTTTTTTGGCATTAATGCCGCTGCAGTGTGTTGTGGGAGCTGCATGCTGTTGTTATTACATGAGTGGATGGTGATAGCTTAGTGTTTCAATAGACAACACAATAGTTTGGCATAAAGACAATATAAATGATCCCTAAGAGAAAAACAAAAGAAGAATATTAAATTAGAAGAACATTACATGTTGAGCGTTGTGAACTTGCGTTCACTTTTTTGGACTGTAAACATAAATAAAGTGATCCTCCTTTTATTTGGATGGGTGATTTCTGTCAGATAACTATTTTAATGATAATAGAGGAATAAAGGGTCAAAAGTAAGGTTCACCATTAGCAGTGGTGAGCACAATAACCCGCTAACAGGTAATAGCAGAACAAGTTTTTTGTTTAACGAATTAGCATTTTCGCAAACTTTGGATACCGTTAGTGAAATTACCTTAGTTTCTTCTGAATTAGGTTTCACCAACTTTGTCAGATAACAAATTTCACAAGTTTGTTCCTGCCCGTTGTGTGCATGTCTCGAAGAGTCCGTTAGGTACGCTATTGGCATGTGACAAGACGGGATTGGTTGACGCAGCTTCAACTGGAAGGAGATGAAGACACGTGACACAGATTGGGCGACAGTCATCCTAGCAGTTAGTGGTTAAGTGTTAGCTTCCGCAATAGTTTTAAACTTATTCAGTGGTTTAACGTTATCAAAGCTAATTTTGTAGATAGCAGAATACGGCTTAGCGAAGCTAACCTTTTGGTTTGCTGTTTGTAAAATAGGCTTTGTTGAAATGGTAGCCCTCAAAGACTTTGTGCAAAATACTCTTGCTTCGAAAAATAATCACAGTTTCTATAATGACAATTGTTTTCTGCATTTTTCTTTTTTAACTTATACAAAATGTATTGAGTTTTCATGAAAAACTGAGAGAAACTGAATTTTTAAAACAAATTAAATGTAAAAATAAACCAAAGAAGTTATGCATGAATTCAAAGACCCAAGCCTATTTTTTACTTTTTCTTTTCATCATGCGACTTTGAAAGTATTTCTCCAAAAGATTACTACTGCAAGTAAAGTTGAACTTTTCCATAGTATTTTGTACAAAAGGTATGCAATATCTTGCAGCCAACATCTAATGATCTGAGCTTCTTCAGAAAGTAAAGCGCCAGCACTGTCTTTTTCACAAAACTGTCTTAGTGTTGCTTTTTCAGACAGTCCCTTGAACATGTGAATGACCAGGGGCCTCATGTACAAAGACTTGCGTGGATTTCCTACTGAAAAGTGACGTACGGTCAAATCCAGAAAAGTGTGTACGCACAAAAAAATCCAGATGTATCAAACTGTGCGTACACCGGAATCCACGCACATTCCTTTTGTACATCACAACCAACGTGGAACTGAGCGCACGTGAGACACCTCCCCTGACACGCCTTCATTTACATATGTTAAACAGATGCAAATTACTTCCTGCATGTGTGAAGGACATGTTTGTTTGATCCCTGCGCGATCAGAAATTATTTCTAGATTCAGGAAAATAATGAATTTAATATAATATGAGTGAGGAAAATAATCCTAAGTAAGAATAGTAATAAAATGTGTTTATCACACAAAGAACGAGTGATTGTGTGTCGGTATTAGTGTGCGCGCGCACCCTGCTTTGGTGCGCCAGCTCATCCATTCATTCTGAGTGAAAATATTAACTTTGCGCACGGTTTATTACCATAATTACTGTAAACACAGAGGAACTTGGATGTTTGGTTGAACATAGATCTTTGTTTATTTAATAGATGATATGAAGAAACGGGTCTGTGCGTCTCAGTGGAGAGTTTTCATGACATGACGTGATGTTGGAGTCTCCAAACGCTGCGCGCGCCACATTGTGCGCAATCTGTTTGTCTGTGAAGCCTTTACTCTCCTACAAGTTATATATGGTGTACTTTCACGTGTCATTTTGGAGAAATCTACAATAAACGCAGATTATTAAACACCTCCACTGCCGTGTAACACCGGCGTGGGTGCGCGCGCGCTCCAAAGCGCGACCACTCAGCCTTTGGAATCATATGGATGAGACATTCCATTAAATATGATCAGGCTTTGTGTGGACTGGACTGCCCTGATCGGCCTGCCAGCTCCCTCAGGAAAGCTCCTGTGGAACAGTTTGATCGCTGCTTCTGCACGCGTGATGCACGGCTCCTGCATGTGTTGCTCCAGAGCGCAGCAGTGCCAAACTGAAAAATGATTATTTCTGAAAACGGCTGATAAGCCATATCCTAGATCAGAAAATTATATCTGTTTATAAATAAATGCTCTGCGTGTTACACTATTTATTATATTCTCCAGTAAGGCTGAATGAATCCGTTCCTGTTAAATTTATTCTTTGCACAACTTTGCGCGTCCTTTATTTCACTGCGTCATGTGGATGTAATACTTGTTAATCGTGTGTTTGGTGGGAATATTAATCATTTTCACATCATGAACAGTTAATAATAATAATAATAATAATAATAATAATAATAATAATAATAATAATAATGAATTCAATTTATAACGCACTTTTCATTAATGAAAATCTCAAAGTGCTACAAGGTGCAACAGAATTAAATGTCAATAAAACATTTAATAAACAATTAAAATCAACAACAGTATCAGCTATGATCAAAAGTAGAATCATGAGGAGTAGAGTATGCTCGGTTGAAAAGAAAGGTCTTCAAGCCGCTCTTAAAGTCAACCACAGACTGTGGGGCTTCAGTTTCTCTGAATCACCTGTAAGTGTCGCCAAAGGAACAAGAACCACAGAAACGTGCGTACGCGTGCTCTGGAGCTGGCGTGGAAATGTACCTGGATGCGCACATATTCACGTTCAGTTCAGTTTTGATACATACGGGGTTTTGCGTGGATAGTGACGTACGCAAGGTTTTTGTGCGCACGCACGGTTGATACATGAGGCCCCTGGGGCCTCATGTATCAACCGTGCGTGCGCACAAAAACATTGCGCACGTCACTTCCCACGCAAAACCCCGTATGTAACAAAAATGAAATGAACGTGAATATCTGCGCATCCAAGTACATTTCCACGCCAGCTCCCCTGCTGGCGTACGCACGTTTCTGTGGTTATTGTTCCTTTGGCGACACTTACAGGTGCTTCCGAGAAACTGAAGCCCCACAGTCTGTGGTTGACTTTAAGAGCGGCTTGAAGACCTTTCTTTTCAACCGAGCACTCTACCTCCCATGATTCTACTTTTGATCTTAGCTGATACTGTTGTTGATTTTAATTGTCTTATTATTTGTTTTATTGACATTCAATTATGTTGCACCTTGTAGCACTTTGAGATTTTCATTAATGAAAAGTGCGTTATAAATTGTATTCATTATTATTATTATTATTATTATTATTATTATTATTATTATTATTATTAACTGTTCATGATGTGAAAATGATTAATATTCCCACCAAACACACGATTAACAAATATCCACATGACGCAGTAAATAAAGGACGCGCAAAGTTGTGCCAAAAATAAATTCAACAGGAACGGATTCATTCAGCCTTACTGGAGGATATAATAGTGTAACACGCAGAGCATTTATTTATAAACAGATATAATCTTCTGATCTAGGATATGGCTTATCAGCAGTTTTCAGAAACAATCATTTTTCAGTTTGGCACTGCTGCGCTCTGGAGCAACACAGGAACCGTGCACAACGCGTGCAGAAGCAGCGATCAAACTGTTCCTGAGCTTTCCAGAGGGAGCTGCAGGCCGATCAGGGCAGTCCAGTCCACACAAAGCCTGATCAATGGAATGTCTCATCTATATGATTCCAAAGGCTGAGTGGTCGCGCTTTGGAGCGCGCGCGCACCCTCACCGGTGCGGCAGCTGGAGGTGATTCATAATCAGCGTTTATTGTAGATTTCTCCAAAATGACACGTGAAAGTACACCATATATAACTTGTAGGAGAGTAAAAGCTTCACAGACAAACAGATTGCGCACAAGGCTGCGGGGCGCGCAGCGTTTGGAGACTCCAACATCACGTCATGTCATGAAGACTCTCCACTGAGACGCACAGACTCGTTTCTTCATATCATCTATTAAATAAACAAAGATCTATGTTCAACCAAACATCTAAGTTCCTCTGTGTTTACAGTAATTATGGTAATAAACTCGTGCGCAAAGTTAATATTTTCACTCAGAATGAATGGATGAGCCGGTGCGCACCAAAGCAGGGTGCGCGCACACACAAATACCGACACACAATCACTCGTTCTTTGCGTGATGAACACATTTTATTACTATTCTTACTTAGGATTATTTTCCTCACTCATATTATATTAAATTCATTATTTTCCTGAATCTAGAAATGATTTCTGATCGCGCAGGGATCAAACAAACATGTCCTTCACACATGCAGGAAGTAATTTGCATCTGTTTAACATATGTAAATGAAGGCGTGTCAGGGGAGGTGTCTCACGTGCGCTCAGTTCCACGTTAATTGTGATGTACAAAAGGAATGTGCGTGGATTCCGGTGTACGCACAGTTTGATAAATCTGGATTTTTTTGTGCGTGCACACTTTTCTGGATTTGACCGTACGTCACTTTTCAGTGGGAAATCCACGCAAGTCTTTGTACATGAGGCCCCAGGTATCTGTATCTCTCTCTCTCTCTCTCTCTCTCTCTCTCTCTCTTTTTTTTTTTTTAACCACCTCCATCATATTCCTTAGGATGAAAATCATGTTTGACCTAGTTTACCTACAATGCACAGATATTATTTGTCTTCTTCACATTCAGGATGAAACGCTTATTTCCACATGAAGACCCAAAGCAGTTTTCAGATTCTCAGAGTAAAAGTCTTCTGCTCACTACAAACACACCCCATAACTGTTAGAACCATCTGAGGATTACAAAGTACAGCAAACAGATTGTACTGAAGATTGAGTTGTATGGAGTGAAGAGAAACTGTACAGTTTCATGTGTTGCTTCTGTGCACACATCACACACACAGCCCTTTAGCCGTGCAGACTCTGGTCTGTTGTCAGGTAGTCAATAATCCAAGTGATTGTTTGGGCATCCAAGTCTTTTTTGGAGCTTCTCATATAGCAGTGCAAGCTGAACCGTGTTGAACACACCAGATAAATCAAAGAACATGATCCTCACATGACAGTCTGCTTTGCTGAAATGGAAGTGGACTTGCTTAACCAGTTCAGTGATGGTGGCATCTTTAAACCCAGGATAACAGACAATCCACTGTGGGTCCTGAAAGGTAATTACTGTATTCAATTTCTTAAATAATTAAGTAAACTAGTGTGCATTTGGTATGCCGGACGGCTTCTCTGCATTCATGGGCACTTCCTTTGATATCCAAATACAATTTACAACATGTTCTACACATAACCACAGATAACATGAATTCTTAATTACTGTCCATGTGTCCAACACCACCACAGGAAACACATTGGTTTATAGAATGACTGAATGAATTGTTTCACCCCAGGTTTGCAGTTGTTCAGAACAAATACACGAGCATTTTAGTCAGAGTCCGTCAGAGTCAGAGTTTCTTTATTTGTCATTTGCACCACATGTGGTACATGTGGTGGAACGAAATTGTGTAGACAGGGTCCCAGTTACATCAATATACAATATAAGTTGGATGATCCAACCATAAAAATGGAAAAGAAAACAGTAATAAGATCTAAGATATGAACTAAGAAAAACATTAACTACAAATACGCTAAGCACTAATAGCATAAAATCTATATGCCGAACAGCAGCACGAACATGAGCAGGTGAGCATGAATGAACATAGCAACATGAAACAGATCAGCAGAAACATGTGATTTTTCACACTGATTATCCTGGTTAGAGATTCATGAGTCTAACAGCCTCAGGGTAGAAGCTGTTCCTCAGTCTAGTGGTTCTGCACTTAATGCTCCTTAACCTCCTTCCTGAGGGGAGCAGGGCAAAAAAAAAATGTATGTGCTGGATGAGTGTGGTCATTCATGATGCAGGTGGCTCTCTTCCTGCATCTAGAGGTGTAGATGTCTGTGATGGTGGGGAGACTGACTCCAACATCTTCTGTGCAGCCTTCACCACTCTCTGCAGAGCTTTTCTTTCTGCAGCTGTGCAGCCTCCATGCCACACATTGATGCTGGAGCACAGGATGCTCTCCACTGCACACCTGTAGAAGGAGGTGAGGACTGAGCTTCCCAGATCAGCTTGCCTCAGCCGCCTGAGGAAGTAGAGTCTCTGATGAGCTTTCTTGATCAGGCTGGTGGTGTTGATGCCCCAGCTGAGTTTGTCATTCAGGTGTACACCCAAGTACTAGTAGCTGGAGACCATATCCACCACAAATCCTCCTATGTTCAGGGTGGTGGTGTAGGTGTGTTTGTTCTTTCTGAAGTTCACGACCATCTTACGACCATTAGGTACAGCAAAGAAGGATGTCTTCCACAACTCATGAATCTTCTCATAACCCAAGTTAGACTTTATTTTGCCTTTAAAAATCTCCAGTAGAAATTCATGCCCCAACCAAATGTCTGCTGACATTTTATGGGATTGCAGGATGAAACGGTAACAGGAAAGGTGTGAGGAATCTTTGGCTTGACGTAGGGAACTGAACCTATTAAAAACATAGAAAGTTCATTCTCAATAGTCCAGGTATCAAATCCGCTCATTCTCAATCAGTTCATCTGGACAGTTTCTTTTTAGTAGAAACGTTTCACCCTCACTCCAGAGGGCTTCGTCAGTCAGAGCAGAAATGAGAATGAACTTTCTGGTCTTGAACCACTTTGGACATGTCTGCCTGCCTGGGAGGAGTCGACGAGGGACAAGCCCCCAGAAACCATCTTGGCTACAGCAAACTGGTTGGTCCACTTAAGTTGTTTACTTGGTGGGGTAGCTTCAGTTTGCTTTGGACTGCTCTGACTGACGAAGCCCTCTGGAGTGAGGGTGAAACGTTTCTACTAAAAAGAAACTGTCCAGATGAACTGATTGAGAATGAGCGGACTATTAAAAACATGTTCTGCTTGTAGGCGTTTTCCAGCTTTTCATCCCTGTGATTCCATCTCATCTTAAAGATTACAATCTTTCCCAATTTATTCCAGCAACTCTTTATTCAGTCTTATTTTTACTTTATTGTCTTTCTGCAAATTGCTTACTTCAAATGTGTCTGTTTATATCATTCTCCTCATTGAACAGCTCTTTTTGTTCAATGAGATCTGGTTTATCAGCAGATCCAAAGGTTTATGTTCATTTCCCAGCAGACATTTTGACTTGATTGTGTGGGGAAAGCCCAGGTGTATTAATAAGTGATGCATTTCACTTAGGGGAAATTCTGCTTATAGGTATTTTTACAGAGCAATCAGCACAACTGCCAAAGTGGAATGCAGTTCTCAGCATTACACTTGTACTTTTTCGACAATCTCAAGGTAAAATGTCTGGCTTGAAATTGGACACTTTAAAGAGTTTCTTAAATGTCATCTTCTAGAGGTTTTTAATAGTCCTTCACACATGTTTCACCCCATGGCTCATATCTTGCATGCTATTCTTTGAGCATCAAAGCTGGACCAATTGATCAGTTGGCCAATTACTTTTTACCAATAATTGCACGTTTTTAACAAATCAGTTCTGGCCTACCCTGAGCATACTAAAATGACATACAAGCACATTTATGGACAGTTTATGTTGTTAGATGTGACAATATAGACTGTCCAGATAGAGGGCGGAACATTTTTTATAAAAAAAGAAACTGTCCAGATGACCCAGCTGAGAATTATTGGATTTGGTACCTGGATTATTGAGCATGAATGTCCTTACAATACAGTATTGTTTCAATCAAATAGCTGTTTTTGAAAATGGGAAGGCTTTAATGACGGGGGTGCTTTTTGGCACAACAATGCCTAAAAAAATAGAAATTCTATTGTGCTAACCTTTGAAAGAGCAATGCTGTATATCAAGGAAAATGGTTTAAAAAAAAAATCTAAAAGAAAGCCTAAAAAAAGCCCAATATAACAACATACTGTAAACATTTTCCAAAATT
This sequence comes from Garcialebias charrua, assembly GCA_038048925.1. Taxonomy (NCBI): domain Eukaryota; kingdom Metazoa; phylum Chordata; class Actinopteri; order Cyprinodontiformes; family Rivulidae; genus Garcialebias; species Garcialebias charrua. Next base: position 10,252 of record JBBPBX010016146.1, on the reverse strand, counting down.
TCTTCAGGTTCATTTTTTCCCTTCAATGTTTGGTAGATTGTAATAGGTATGTACCGTGTTTTCTGTTGTATAGGTTGCACTGTTGTATAGGTTGCACTGTCCAATTATTGCCAACATTTTGGAAAAATCCATAAATAGGTCGCACCTACGCCACCGCCGACGTAACACGTCATCCACCGCTGACGTGCCGCGTCACTGCTGAGTCAACCCGGCAATATGGACTGAGTGTTAAGCTCTGCTGCTAATGTCTGCCACAGGATAGTCCGTCTCTGAAAACACGAATAAAAAATCGAATTTCATCTCAAATTTTTCCTCCAGGGCAGGGGTGTCAAACTCATTTTGTTCTGGGGGCCACATACAGCTTAATCTGATCTCAAGGGGTCCAGACCAGTATACTCATTCCAAAATAACATAGAACGAACAGTAAGTCCACTTTTTTTCATTGTATTAGTGCAAAGAAGAAATAAATTATAAAAATCTTTACATTAAATGAATTGTCCTTTAACACTTTTACTCAGTTTAACATTTATTTAAGACTTAAAACACATTTTTAAAAAACTGATCACAGACAGTGATTGCACAACGTTTTAAAACATTTAGTCAACAAACAGTTTTGTGGAACTTAAACACTTCCCTGCATGTTAAAAATACATCAAACCCATCAAAATGTAGAAATGAATTAATTTGAAATCAATTTTCCACATCTAAGCAATTCTGAACACATAGATTGAAGCCACACACTTGAAATCTTAAGTGGCAGCTGTTTTTAACAACATGTTTTCAAACTCAACACGTCAGAAGTCCATTTTTCTTGAAAAATCCAACACTCTGTCCACTTTTCTCTTTTTTGACAAAGACATTCCGCTGATGAGGGTGCCCGACTGCCCGTTCCAAGAGGAAAAGTGGGTAAAGCGATTGAACTGACTAAAACACAGCGCCTCTAGCGGACAACATAGGAACTGCATATTTTTAAGAAAATAACGTTTATTTATTATTATTTTTTTAAAATATAATTCAGATTTATCCTCGGGCCGACTAAACCCCCTGGCGGGCCGGTTCCGGCCCGCGGGCCGTATGCTTGACACCCCTGCTCCAGGGCATAGTTAAGTACATTAAAGCTCATATAATTACACTCTGTAAGCAGAAAAAACAAAGAGTGGTTTCGAAGCTATTTATAACGTAAACAGAAATAAAACCAGAAGCTAACTGAAGCTATGCTAATAAAAGATCGTTTTTTTTTTTAAAATCTCAAACATCTAATAAAGCTACTCACTTGTAAACGTCAGTACTGTGATTCTGTAAGTTTCAGAAATATCCACTGAGCGGTTTCTGAGCTATTTATAACGTAATAAACAGAAGCTAACTGAAACTGTGCAAATACATAGTTCCCAGACACGCCCCCAGTATTGAGCAATACCGGTTTCGGCACCACATCTAAAGGCAGAAAAGGCAAGATGGCGACCTAGCAGACGCGAACAACCAGAGCAAATTAAGCGGACAAAAACACGCGCTACCACAGCTTCACCAAGGAACAAGAGCAAAATGGCAGTGGTCGGAGTTAAATGAGTTTGAGAAAGAAATCATGGCAGACGAATCGGACAACTAGTCACAACTAGTCACAAAGTAGTTACTCTGATATCATTAATTATTTAAGTACTACGAGGAGCGCACACCGGCTTCACAGCGCAGAGCTTCACAGCTTTAAATCCAAAAAAGATGTGTAAACTGTCTCAATCATATCTAACCAGCTAAATAAAGGTTTAACTAAAATAACACACAGCCAGCACAAACAGTCCAAGCTGAACACGGACCAGAACCAGCACTTTGAGTGTTACCGTGTTGGAAGTTAGCATGTTGTTAGCCACTGGAGCGGAGGGTCCGTCGAGCTCAGGTCGCACGGCGTGGATCCGTCGCGGCCGCGGGGGCACGTCCCATGGGACCGACGCGTCGCCCGCACGACTTGGCTCCCGTCCTCCTTCTCCCACTGGGACGGTCTCCCCGCCGGTCCCGGTGGACCGTGCGAGACCGTGAGGAGGCCGTTGTCGCGTTAGCGAGATGCTAAGCTAACCACATCAAGACGGTGTTGCTAAATTATGAAAAAAAAAAAAAACAGCTCTAACACACAGACAGTTGTACTCTAACATTGTTCTGACATAGTTTCACAAAATGATTTATGTAGAATATTTTGTTTACCGGCCAAAAGGACGACGTCTTCCAGAGCAGATCCGAGCCAGACTCAGAGAGAGGAGGGGCTGCTGTGAGCTTCTCCGATGAGATAAATCCTTCACGTTTACTTTTTTTTGGATTAAGTGAAACCTGCGCGTTGCCCAAACGTCTACCCGACTGAAACACCCACTGACACAACACGAAGTAACCATTGCAATTAATTAGAAATTAACAAAAAAAAACAACGTGAAAAATGGACATCCATTAGAATGCGCTCCAACTGCTGCTTTGCCTTCCTGTGGGAGGGTCAAACAGGACAACCCACAGATTGACGTCACATTCATTCATTCATTCAACCTTTATTTAGTCAGGTAAATCTTTTGAACCTCATGGGCTCATTTACGAAAGCGACCTGCTAAAACTAAAGAACAATGAACAGCAATGGTAGAATTTCCTTAAACAATAAACAAACAAACAATAAACAATAGAAAACAAAAGAGAGAAAAAAAAAAAATATATATATATATTTTTTTTTTTTAACAAAGTATCAAAAAACTAGCAAAACATTATAAGGTAGACGTATAAAATCAAAGACAGGAACAAATCTGCATTGGTTTTTGCCAGGATTCCAACAGATTCTGAAAACCATTTAGAGAAGTCAAGGTCGAGAGCTTCAGATCTTTTTGTAAGATATTCCATGAAGCAGGAGCGGAGTAGGAGAAGGCCCTTTTTCCAAGTTCAGTCCTCACTGACGGAACACTGCAGGTAATCATGTCCTGAGAGCGCACACTGTAGCTGCACTCACGCAAAGACATGTAGGAGGAGATGTATGAGGGCAGCAGACCAAGAAGTGATTTAAAGATGAAAATGTACCAGTGGAAGAGTCTGCGTGAGGTTAATGATGTCCAGTTAACCAGTGAATACAGGGTGCAGTGGTGGGTACGATAATCACAACCAGTTATGAATCTTAGTGCACCATGATAGACAACATCCAACATCCGCAGGGTGCTTGTAGGAGCATTCATGTAGAGAATGTCACCGTAATCAATGGAGGGAAGGAAAGTCACAGATACAAGGCGTTTCCTAACATTCAGTGTTAGACATGATCTGTTTCTGAAAAAGAAACCCAGTTTAACTTTCAGTTTCTTCACTAGGTTTTCCACGTGGAGTTTAAAAGAGAGATGTGAATCGATCAGGATACCCAGATATTTATAGGAATCAACAAACTCAATAGGGACACCATTTGAAGATAAAATCAGAGGAGGATCTGCTGGAACCGCCTTCCTATTTGAAAAAAAACATCCCTTTTGTTTTATCAGCATTTAGGACAAGTTTGAGACGGAACAAATCTGACTGGATGATGTCAAAAGCGGATTGCAGTAACTGGAAAGCCTTAGCTACTGTTTTAGCTCGGCAATAAACAACTGTATCATCAGCATAGAAATGTAAGGATGCATCAGGGATGCAGTGACCTACATTAGCTATGTAGATTGTAAAGAGAGTGGGTCCTAAAACTGAGCCTTGTGGTACACCATTTTTAACTGTTAAATAGCTGGAAGAAGTACCGTTATGTTGAACACATTGCCTCCGATTGGAAAGATAGTTAGAAAACCAACCGATGGTGTGATCAGAGAAACCGCTTTCTGAGAGCTTATGACACAGGATGTTATGTTGACACATGACACATGGGAACTATGTATAAAATATCGTGTTTTTTTAATCTCAAACATCTAATAAAGCTACTCACTTGTAAACGTCCATACTGTGATTACATTCTGTAAGTTTCAGAAAAATCCGCTGAGTGGTTCTTGACTTATCTTGCAAACAAACAGCTAAGAAACACAGAGCTAAAAGAAGTTACCTCCAGACCAGGAGGCCAACGTCCGAGCAAAGGAGCTTTTTTTCGGACACATGAGCTGGAAACGTTTGGTGTACTCCTCTGGAAGTGTCCCCTAGTGGCCGAAACTGGTACTGCACTTCCCCCTAGCGGCCGAAAGTGGTACTGCACCATTTTCTGCCAAAGTGAAAAACGGTCATAACTGAGGCAAAAATTGGTCTAAAAATATGGGAAAAAAATTCCATAAATAGTTCGCACTGGTGTATAGGTCGCAGGCCTTGAAAAAAAAAAAACAAACATAAAAAGGTGCGACCTATACACAGGAAAATACGGTAATTAAATAACTATTTATGAGCCAAGAGCCACAATAAAATAAAATAGAGAATACTGGTTTTATACATCAGGCATCAGTTGATTGTCATGGTTGTTAAACCAACATTGATCAACCTCAAAGCTCCCTTTTAGCATTTTGTTATATTCTTGTGTGCATCTCCTCACAGTTCTTCATTCATTTCAACACCAGCTGATTTGTATTTGATCGTTTTATTTATGATCTGCAATGTTTTTATGTTTTTCGTGTTGTACTTCATTGTCTGTGTTGCCTGTTGCTTGTTTGTTTGTTCAGCACTTTGGTGTGGACTTGTTCCTGTTTAAAGTGCTTTATAAATAAAATGGTATGGTATGGTATTAAATAATGAGTGAACATTAGAGTCAGAGTCAGAGAGTCTTTATTGTCATTTGCACCGCATGTGGTACATGAGATGAAAACGAGATTATGTACACGAGGTCCCAGTTACATCCAACAACAATGAAAGAGAAAAACAGTAATAACATCTAGAATTAACTAAGAAAAACATCAACTAGTAATACACTAAGCCTAATATAGTGGGAATAAACAGACAATTTGGGAACTTCAGCTCTCGAACACCATAATTGTGTGCATGCATGTCTTTCAGAACACTGAAATGGCCAAGCTCAGTTACATTTTTAAAAATCTTTTTATTCTTGTATAGAGGTCATATTCTTCTTTTTTCCCCCCATTTATTCAGTGTTTTGCAATCGTTTTATTCACATTAAAGTTTAGCGAGATTACAAAGCCCTGTCCAAGTTCTTTTCTTCCCTAGAGGACAACGATCCTTTGCTTTGAAACACTCACTTGCTTAAGAAATTTGGCATGAACTACTTTATGTAATTACACTGCATGAAAGGCATCTGATTTTTACAATAAAGAAAGTTGGGCTAATGCAAAGAGCGAGCAATTATTTGCTTCAAAAGTAAAACAATATTAATGAAGCAATGTTGGAAAAAAAAACTGTTTAGGTCAAGGTGATTCACTAAGATATTACAGTTGTTTTAATTGCTGCCACAATTTATCTACTTTTATGTTTTATAGAGAAAATAAGTTACCAATTATCAATGTTTTTTTGTATAAATTCATGTTCTTCCAAGTTGCAAGTGACTGAAATATCTAACAAAACGGGTTCCTTGCAACTTTGAGAAACGTTAAAACAAACATTACAAACAAATTGCACAATCAATTTAATTTACATTTGTCTATATGTAATGCCTGGCAATGGTTTAAATTTTATATATCTGTTTATTTTACGAATCAATAAAAATGTTATGCAAAGTAGATTTTTTTTAAAGCTGATTTTGTTTTTAGGATTCTGCTGTAATTGTGTTCTTGGTTTGTTTCATAAAAATAAGTGCATTTATTTATTATATTGTTTTCAGCATTTTTAGTGACATTTGGCAAAATTCAACATTCTAACTTGAAAGTGGTCACAAATATAATCTAGAGAATAAAAAAAAACGTATTAACCTAATAACCTTCATGTATAATTTTACTATCCTTTTCTATTCCTTTATAATAACTTGGACAGTACTAATTACTAGATGTAGATTTAAACAACTTTGGCAGGAAGGATCTTGACGATTGACGACATTAATTGCTGTCCATCACAACGGAATGATATTCATACCCCGGTGTATTCACACCCCTTTACTGGCCTTTCTTTTGATGTTAGCTTGCAATTAAAAGTCACAGCACACAAAGCCCATTGAATAGTTTAATACATGTCCATGTCATTAACTTTTAAGACAATATTAAGCTGCTGAAATGGGATTTAGTTTGAAAGACGGGTTCAAACTGACACAAAGCAGTGGCAGTATTTCTCTGTGGTTGCATTCAAGGATGGCAAATTAAATGAAGTTGATACTGAATTATTTCCTTGTCCTCAGCAGAGTTAATGCTATGTTTTGCATTGTTTGAGCTCCTGGAGCAGCTGTGGTGCCTGATCTCCAAGGCCCATTGACTTCCTTGCATTGTAACCTTGCTGCAAATGCCAGAACATTACTCACACCGCTCTTTGTTTTGCCAACTCACAGCATTATTCTTACCCACTTAACTGCATCAGATTTTATATATTTACACACATACACCCACACAGAAAAAAAAACACACATTCTCAGTGTACTATACAGCATATGCCTGTTTATTCCCACTATATTAGGCTTAGTGTATTACTAGTTGATGTTTTTCTTAGTTAGTTCTCGATGTTATTACTGTTTTTCTCTTTCATTTGTTGTTGGATGTAACTGGGACCTCGTGTACATAATCTCGTTTTCATCTCATGTACCACATGCGGTGCAAATGACAATAAAGACTCTCTGACTCTGACTCTCTGACTCTGATATAGATTCACTTGGATATGATGACCATGTGCAAAGAGTTGTCATTTATGACAATGGCGGACGCCTCTATCTAAACCAGGGGTGTCAAACTCATTTTGATCTGGGGTCCGCATTCAGCTTAATCTGATCTCAAGTGGGCCAGACCAGTAAACTAATTCCAGAATTACATAGAACAAACAGTAAGTCTGCTTTTTTTCAATTTATTAGTGCAAAGAAGAAATAAATTATAAAAATCTTTACATTGAGCCAAGATGGTGTAGTGGCAGGGCTTTTGACTTGGGACCCGAAGGACGCGGGTTCGCGCCCCGGCCACTACACACCTTGGGGTGTCTATGAGTGCACATCTAATTCTCCAGCTCCCCGGGCGCTTTCTGGCTGCTCACTGCACCACCTGGTGGTGGTTGGGTTAAATGCAGAGACGAATTTTGTCTGTGTATGGGAAACATACACAGATGACAGACAAGACATTATTATTATTATTATTATTATTAATAAATTAATTGTCCTTTTACACTTTTACTCAGCTTAACCTTTATTTAAGACTTAAAACACATTAAAAAACTGATCACAGTGATTGAACAACGTTTTAAAACGTTTAGTCAACAAACAGTTTTATAGGAAGAAGTCCATTTTTCTTGAAAAATCCAACACTCTGTGTCCACTTTTCTCTTTTTTGACAGGGACATTCTGCTGATGAGGGTGCCCGACTGTCCGTTCCAACAAAAAAGCGGGTAAAGCCATAGATATCATATATAAACATGGGTAAAGCGATTGAACTGACTAAAACACAGCGCCTCTGGGTCCTAGAGGCACTTTGTTTGAGTAGGACAACATAGGAACTGACTAAAACACAGCGCCTCAAGCGGACAACATAGGAACTGCAATTTTTTAAAGAAAAGAACGTTATTCTTTTTTTTTAATAATTCAGATTTATCCTTGGGCAGACTAAACCCCCTGGCGGGCCGGATTCGGCCCACGAGCCGTATGTTTGACACCCCTGATCTAAACGCTTCTCACGCCATCTGTCACCGTCACCACTTTCATTTGACTTGTTTTCAAGGTGTGGTTGCTTCAGTCAGAAAAGGAGTTGGTCACATTCATGAGCTCTCCGAGGCAATATGTGGTCTTAAATGACAACATCAGAGCCCACATAGTTAAAGTTTAAGCTTGGATTACCCCTGTGGGCGCCCTCATACGAACACTAACTGCTGCTCTGCTCTTCTCAGCACATTTCCTGTCCCTTCAAGAGCTCTTGTCTCCCACTTCATCTCATTCTAAACAGCCACTGGCTCCTTTGTGACTCCCTGTGCTGCCGTTCTCCTTCTCTCTTTCTGACTCTGTACGACACACAACGCTCGGCCCAAACGCGATGGGCCGAATAGAAGTGTCATAAAATGTCCATTCGTGTCCCAAATGTGTGTTCGAGGCTGAAAGTTTTGAGGTTTTGTTCCCTCTCTCTGCTCAACTGGAGAACGTGCTGCTCATCGCTGCAACAGTACCTCCACCAGGGGAAACACGATGCCTCACAGAAAGAATGGAGAAGAAATGGCATATGTTCCGAGGCTGCTGGAATTTCTCCCCAGATGTGCATAACTAATGCCCAAATGATTTTTTTTTTTTTTTTTGGTTTATTATTTCCAGTTTCTTTAGAATGCATGTAAAACTAAAATCCATTATCTTTGAGTAAGAGGAGATGGAGGGCAAATTTTAAACGCCGTTCTTTGCAGCAGTTACCTTTTTGGATTGAATTGAGGCCACTTGTGGTGCATCAAACTGGCTATTGAAGAAATGACAGCTTGCAGACAACTCATTTTCAGTGTTGTTTAGACCATGTAATATGTACTTTCACCATCTCATTCCCACCAAAAGAAAAAAAAAAGAGGTTTAAGCTCTCTGTTTTGGTGTCCTTGATGGAAATGTGAGCATTTCATACTTTTATCGGAAAAGGATAATAAAAAAAGCTATAAAACAAAAATTTTACCATCAGAAAGCAGTACAAGGGGAAAACATTCAAACATGAATTAACTATGCCATCAGCCACCCCTTTTTAGGCTTCTTCATTTATTTTACCTAATTAAGGTTTTCAAGGACAAAACGTGTTTATCATTTCAAACACACAGTTCTTAGAATAACCAATTATTTTCCGATGGTCTTATCAGAATTCAAAATGACCTTCCGTATCCACCAATAATCTCGACTTGTTAATAAATCTCCTTAAAATCTAAATACTTATTGTCATTAATCATAAGTATATATACTATACCATACCAATTTATTTATAGAGCACTTAAAACAGCAACAAGGCCAACCAAAGTGCTGTATAATAGAAACAAAAAGCACAGTGGACAGGAAAACATAAAATAAAAATATAGATATAAAATAGCAACAGAACTAACTAAAATGGTCAACAATGTATAGTACAGAGAGGATCAAAGCAAATCACACCATATTAAAGGTGTGATATATGCTTTATTTACATTTTGTATTTAGTACAAAAGGGTAAGGGGGTGTTTTGCGCTCTCAAAGCAGTATTTAGAAGAAATAGAAATTGTGTTTGCTTGATCGTTGTGAGTGTTGGAATGGTGAGATAAAAAGTTTATGTTTAATTAAAAATAATAATAAAATGGAAAAAAAAGCTGTAAATTCCTTGTGTTCAAAAGTGGACTTTGTTAAATGACCTGGAACCTATTTTGGAGCTAAAGGGGCCATAAGATTAACCCAATTTGAAAACAGCTCAAGCTCTGAAGCGACACGACTTACTGCTGATATCTGTAAGAAATGAAGTTCTGGCCCATTCATCTTGGTCAGGTCACAATACTTCATTTTCCCTCATTTCTCTGAAAGGGGAAAATATGATTCCTCTATCGATCGCTGCATAAATGTGTTGCCTGGTGATGAAAGACGAGGTGTGCTTTGCTTTTATGTGATCCGATTAACCTCCAGCTGGGAGTGGGCTCTCTGCTCTGCCCCGGCCCCCCTGCAGTGTCAGGGTGCATGTGATGGGCACTTAGAACGATTAGTGTTACTTTGTGTTTTGTTTGTCTCGAGATGTTATCCAAGACATTTTATTGACCAAAATATATATATTTTTTTTATTCTCTGTCAAGTATCCTGCAGTAAAATTAGAAATAATCGTTTTGTAGATTGTGACAGGAGGTTGGCAGTAAAACATATTTACTCATGAAGGCTTTTTAATGACTAACTGCTTATAAATGAACAGTCTATATTTTTTCACCTCAAAACAAAATATCAGAGGACATTAGTTACATATTAAGAATCATGCCTGGTTTTAAAATGCATCATATTTATTTGAAAGTTAATGGAAAAAAAAACAAGGTGTGCTGGAATTCTTTATAGGTTCACAACACTGTTTAATTTACTTTTTAAATTGCACTTAATTTTGAAAGTTCAATGAACAAAATTAAATATTAAGCTGCTTTATTAGAATAGACTAGAATAGACTAGAATAAACATTTTATTGTCATTGCACCTAAGTACAACCAAAGTAGGGTTTGCTTTCTAGAGCAAAGTAAAAACAGTATATACAGGTACTGT
>JBBPBX010016145.1:18502-48544 GCA_038048925.1 Garcialebias charrua | reverse complement strand
GTGCTGGTTAAAAATCGGGCAGCTGCGTTCTGAACCAGTTGTAATCGTGCAATGGTGGCTTGACTGACGCCAAACAGAAGTGAATTGCAGTAATCAAGCCTAGATGTAATGAATGCGTGAATCACTGTCTCCAGGTGCTTTTTGGATAATATGGGCTTCAGCTTAGACAGACGCCTCAGCTGGAAAAAACAGGATTTGACAATCATGTTTACATGACTGTTGAGTTTCATGGAAGGATCCATTATCACTCCCAGATTTTTGACTTTTTGTTTTTCTGACAGGGGTAGAGCAGACAGGTCAATGCAGTGGTTTGAGGTTGTGTCATTGGGAAGGAACAATATGGCTTCAGACTTCTTATCATTGAAGCTTAAGAAATTTAAAGCCATCCAGTCCCTGATGTCAGCCAGGCAGTCGAGCAGAGGTTGAATAGAGCCTGTACCATTTTGTCTTAGGGGGAAGTAGATTTGACAGTCATCAGCGTAGAAGTGGAAAGGTATATTGTGTTTCCGGAAGATAGCACCGAGTGGCAGCAGGTATAAGGAGAACAAGAGAGGACCCAGGATGGACCCCTGCGGAACCCCCCATTTAAGAGCCGCCACTGCAGAAGTAAAATCGTTGATGGACACACAAAAAGACCTGTCAGAGAGGTAGGATCTGAACCAGTTTAGGGCTGATCCTGAGATGCCCACCCACTGCTCTAACCTAGCAATGAGGATCTCATGGTCAATGAAAACCATAACTCATGTTCCCTGAAGGAAGGGAATGAGGTGCAACATAGCTGGCCCTTTCAATGTTGAAAGCTCGGTGAAGTGCAATTTTGAAGAAAGATGGAGGGGCGCAGGCCGCTTAAGTACCCAGAGGGTGGGGCCTCTGGCGCGGCGGTGACGCCCCTAGCCGTAAAGGCATGAGTATATTCCTTCAGGTAATTGCGCGGGGGCGCAATTCCCATAGCAAGTATGTTGCACCTCGTTCCCTTCCTTCAGGGAACATGAGTTATGGTGCATAACTTTCAGATTTCCAGCATGCTGAGGAGAATTGCCAAAACCTTAAAGATGAAGGATCAACACTGTGAATATTTAGTCTGATTAAACTGGATGCATTTGTCAATAGAAAGTTAAAACATAAATGAAATGGTTATTATTGTAATTCATTATACCATATAAACATCTGACAAAAGGTTCTAAGAAAACTGAGGCTGCTAAATATGTGCCATTCGCAAAACGTTTGGCTACAACTGTAGGTTTATGATACAGTCCAGTCATAAGAGGGTTTATTCTGCCTTCAAGTAACATTCAGCTGTAAAAGATCCTGCAGCTTCACACTCACGATCATGCAATGTTGTTAACTCAGAGGTGAAACTGGAGTCAGCTAAAGGTGAAGATGTCTGTTTATGTGTGTAAACTGGGCATGTGGACACAACAGGACAAGATTTCTTGCTGAAAATGTAGTTAAACCATTACCGAATTTTTCAGACTAGGCGCATTAAGCAAAACAAAACAGTCAAATAAGTCTAACTTTATTCATCTCGTTCACAGTAACACTCAACATTGTTCAGCGGTACCACATAAAATCGGTTTGAGGTCAGTAAGCACAACCAGAACTAATACATAAGGCGCACCGGATTATAAGGCGTGCTGTCGATTTTTGAGAAAATTAAAGGATTTTAAGTGCGCCTTATAGTCCTAAAAATACGGTAACAGTGTGGCAGACGGGTCTGACAATCACTTATTTATACACAGTCTATTATAACTTACAGCCACTTTTTGTTTACCTATGATCCTTGATGTAATGTAGGCAATGTCCAGTTCCCCTTTAGTGTATCTGAAACATATAAATAAAAAGTTGTTCATTTGTTTTATTTATTCAAAGCAATTAAAACACCTGTCGAAACAATTAACATGGTCATTTAAAAAAAATAATACTTTGACTTTATATGACTAGACCCACCCTACAAGCTCATTCCATCTGACCCACAAAAAGTTACTGTATTAGGGTTTTCACAGTTCAGTACTAGAGTCCACTGCAGCACGGCTCAGAAAGGGTTGAAAAGAGCTTCAGAGCTCATTTACAGCATGTGACCAGGCCCAACTCAGACCCTGAAAACCAGCAGTGAGGAGAAGCTGAGCATCAGCTCATGTGGTTGATCACCTCAGCAGGATACAGGCAGAGCTATGAAGCCAGAAAGATTCATTCCTGCAAAACTACGTTTAAATTTTACTTTTTGCTAAATTCAGCCTGATGTTCCGTAAATCAGAACAACTTGGTAATTTTGATTCAACAATGATCAGGTGATGACCTCTACTATGAGACATGACACAGATTCTCAGTCAGATTTAAGCCTGAGCTTTTTTTTTTTAACTACATGTTAGAACTGTATGCGTCCTAAACCCTTGAACTTTAGCTTGCTTGGTGTTTGGATAAAGTTTGTACTTGTCTGTTCTTTCGTTGTCTCTCAAGCCTTTTTAAAAACGCTGAAATCACATGACATCATGTGGTTTGCATGCAGATCGAGTTAACTGATTTAAATATGGGACTTCGTGTTAAACCTTTTAAGTTTGTATTATTTAAAAGTTTAGATTATTATTTTTTTGTCTTTTGCCTATTTAGAGCCATTTAATGTAGATTGTGCACAAAACAATCCTCAAATAAACAATTTACAGTCTGTACAAGGAAACAACTACTTCTGAAAAGTGTTGTAAACATAGTACGCCTACAAAAATACTTGTCAAAATACAAATGTTCCACATTTGAAACTTTCTGATAGCAAAACAAGTTAAAGGGGACCACAGATTCAAAATTCACTTTTTAATGTTTTTTACTCAACTTTGGGTATTTACTTCATAAAAAAACAGTCCTAAGGCCAAAAAAATGCACCCAGTGGTTTATTTACTATAAGTATATTTATTTATCTTTGATAGAAACGGTCCGATTGCACTTCCTGCGGTTTGTTACGTCACAAACCGCAGCCACAACCCACAGCCACAACCCATCCCAACCTTTGTCCCGCCCCCGTCACCTAGCAACCCCTGGTGATGCTCCACCCACGCGGTTCCTGAGTTCATCTCAGCCTGCACAGTAGGTGGCGGTATGCACCTAACAGTTGTTTGCGATCCGCCATAAATGAAATTGAGAAGAAGAAGAAGAGTTCATCTCAGCAGAATGGCTCCTAAAGTTAAATGTTGCGTTGTTGGCTGCATTACACAACATGTGTCGATACACACTCTTCCAGTCTCAGAGAGCAGAGATGCATGGCTTAATTTTATTTTTAATGGCAATGTCCCGGCGACATTACCGAAGAAGAATTACACTTCTTATATGATGAAGGACTGCCCTTGCACAACTGCCAGTTTGGTTGAGTGGTTAGCGCACTGGACTGCCAACCGGGAGACCAGAGATCGCATCCTGTCCATTGCATCTTTCTTTTTTCCACCCTTTTTTTTTAAAGCCTTTTGTTTCGGAGAAACAAAAGGCTGACCCTCTCTGACCCTCCTGGCGCAGATAATGGAGCACTAAGCAGATTTAAAATTGATAGTTTTCAGATAAAAAGACAGCACCGCTGTGAGTGTGTGTGCGTGTGTATGTGTGTCCGCCAGTGACTGCTCGCTCCCTCCAGCTCGCGCGCACGGTGAGAGTGAGGGAGAGTCAGAGGGAGTTGGACATGACAGAGGAAGAATAAAAAATGACACGACAACTTGTACACTGTGATCTGTTGCGGTCCAATTCAGCTCAGCTCGACTCTGTGGCAGTAACGTGAGTTGACTTCCTCGTCTGCCTTTGGAGGGCGGAGTTAATGTAAGCAGATCTTTGAAGGGCGTGCCACGAGATCTCATTATCATAAACCGGTCGTTCAAAACGAAAGTTAAAAATGGCAGAATTAAAAAGGGTATAATTGATTATCTAAGAATTATTTTGTGTATTAAATTGAATGAACACTGTCTGGTAACCCCAAAGAAATACCATAAAATTTTTAAAAACATCTGTGGTCTCCTTTAATGTTTGTGAAAGAGTGGATTAGAGTACTTATTCTAAGCAGCCAAACATTTGATCCACCTCTCTGCCTCTCGCTGTCGGAGCATCGGGCTGCATCACATCCATGTCTGAACGTTTTGACTCGGAAGGGAATTTTAATTTTAATTTTTTTCATCCAGACTACTCTAAGCTGTTCAGGATCAAAGAAATGCCAGATGTGAACCCCTCACACAAACAGCCTTTCATGCCATATTCAACTTGTGAATGTGAGAGTGAATTTTTGTCTCTTTTGTCTCTTTGCGTCCCTATGATGGACTTGCGACCTGTCCACGGTGTCCCCCGCCTCTCGCGCAGTGACTGCTGGATATGGGCACCAGTGACCCGAAAAAGGAAGAAGCAGGTAAAGATCATGGATGGATGGAAATATTTCATTTTCATTTGGACTCCTCATTTTTGGGTCCATCTCTCTTTTAAAACATGACGCATTTTAATCCATCACTGTTGGACACAATCTGATGTACATTTTTAGACAAAAAGCTATAAAAATGTGAGTGTGCCTTTGCAAATTACACTCTTATAGTTTTTAAACTTTTCCAAACTCTAAATGAGGTGTGTCACATTTGTCTTCAAAATCAACACCTATTTGTTATTTTTAGATTGTTGCAGCCTTGACCTTAAATGTCAAAAGTACAGCTGAGTATTTACACACTATGAAAGGGAGGCCACTGTTTGCCCAGCAGAAAGTAAGCACTGGAGCATAAAACTACCGTAGTTGAACTACACACAAACAAACAGTGTAAGTAGGTTAGATCCCAACGGATACAGGATCTGGGCTCTCCATGTTTCCTTCATCTTCCTCTCCAAAATTGTCTCCTCTTGTTGGAGAAAATTTATTTGCATGACTGCTTCATTATAAAAATGTTAACAAAAAGAAGGCCGGATAATGTTTGCACATAAAGTAATGGACCATATGGCCTGATTTAGTTTGTTTTAGTACTTTTCTAAACACAAATCTTCAGCTAAAAAAAAAAAATGCATTTTGCTGCTAATTCTGACTCAGTCTTTTGAGTTTTCAGCTTTTATGCTTTTTTTTTTTAGACAGCATTCATGGTATAGTTTATGTTGTGATATTTGTCAATATGAAAATAATATCATGAGCATTTGATCATGTAAATCATGGAAAACTGCTTTATAAATCTCACAAAAGAGGAGTAAAATATCTATTAAGAATCTTAGTGTAGTGGTATGCTCTCCAGTCTATGTCTGCAAAATGGGGAAAATCTGTATCTTCTTTTTTATGTGAGTAATGGTGTGTGACAAAGTATAATTTTGTCTCTTTGCCTTTTTAACATGCATATGGATGGGTTATCTAAGCTGCTGAATCAGTGTAGGACTGGCTGTCGAGTTAGCAATAGAACCATCAACCGCCTGATGTATGCTGACGATCTTGTAATCTTGTCCATACAGTGCTGGTCTGCAGCAACTGTTAGGGGTTTGCTGTCAGTATGGATTAGATTTTGATATTAAATATAATGCAAAAACGATTAACATCATGATTTTCAGGAGCAAAGAGGACACTAAATTATCTTTCCCTGACTTCACTCTGTCTGACAGCATCCTCAAAGTTAGTGATTAGGTGAAATTCTTGGGACATTACATAACTGCTGACCTGTCTGATGATAGGGACATTTACAGGCAGCGCTGCGCAATATGTACAAGCCAATATGCTTCTTCGGAAGTTCTCCATGTGCTCAGTATCTGTAAGAAATTGCACTATTTAAAGCGTATTGTTCCAATGTATAGCCACCTGTGGCGGCCTTACAGAAAAAGTCAAAGTCAAAGTCAACTTTATTGTCAGAACTGCAATATGTACAGGACATACACAGGATTGAAATTGCGTTTCTCTCAGTCCCTCGGTGCAACAGTAACCATTTAAACACTAAAACACTGAAACATTTAATAAACATAAGCATAAAATAGTAAAAGTGTAACACTGTCCTGAGTTTTTGCATAGTAGTATAAAAGTATGAAAATTTACACCAACACTAAAACACTAAACATTTAATGAACATAAGCATAAAATGAAATAATAAAAGTGTAATACTGTCCTGAGTTTTTGCATAGTAGTATAAAAAGTATATCTATAAAATAAACTGAAGGTTCTAGCATTGACATTTGCAAAGAGTGGCAAAGCAGCATATGAGTTAATGTACACAGTATATGTATGAGGTAGTTGATGTTGGTATAGAGGCAAAGTGGCATATGCAGTAAGGCACATTGGGCATCCTTAAATAAGGCTGGTCAGAGAATACTGTATATGTATCAGCAGTAGTGTAGATATAAAAGTAGTGTAAATGTAAACAGTAGTAATAAATGTAAACAGTAGTAATAAATGTAAACAGTATTAATAAATGTAAACAGTGAATGTAAACAGTAGTATGACTATAGGCAGTGATGTAATACAAACATTAGTGCAAATATGAGAAGTAGTGCAAACTGAATGAGCACATGACCGAGAGTTTAGTGAATAACCCGTTTGATGACACAGAGTCCAGTGTTAAAATCTTTGTGTTGAGTGGTAATGTGTGAGAAAGTTTTTTGTGTTAAGGCAGTTCAAATGGGAGGGGAGGCAGAGCAGGCAGAGTGTTTAGCATCCTGACTGCCTGATGAACAGAGCTGTCTCTCAGTCTGCTGGTTCGAGCCTGGAGACTCCTCAGTCTCCTCCCTGATGGCAGCAGTCTAAAGCGGCTGTGTAGTGGGTGTGTGGGATCACCTGCCATGCAGAGGGCTTTCCGAGTGAGGCGGTTGCTGTGTAAGTCCTGCAGTGAGGGCAAGGAGGTGCCGACGATCTTCTCAGCTGCTCTCACGATGCGCTGGAGGCTCTTGCGGCATGATGCAGTACATGCACCAAACCACACAGTGATGCAGCTGGTCAGGACACTTTCTATGGCACCTCTGTAGAAGGTGCACATGATGGGGGTTGAAGCTCCAGCCCTTTTCAGCTTGCGGAGAAAGTAGAGACGCTGGTGAGCCTTCTTGGCCAGTGATGCAGTGTTCCTGCTCCAGGACAGGTCCTTTGAGACGTGCACTCCCAGGAACTTGGTGCTGTCCACTCTCTCCACTGCGGTGCTGTTGATGGTCAGAGGGGCATGTTGGGCATCCCTCTTCCTGAAGTCCACAACAATCTCCTTTGTCTTCTCCACGTTGAGAGTGAGATTGTTGTGTCCGCACCACAAGGCCAGGCGGCTCACCTCGTTCCTGTAGTCCGTCTCATCGTTGTTGCTGATGAGACCCACCACTGTTGTGTCGTCCGCAAACTTGATGAAGTGGTTGGAGCTGTATGATGGTGTGCAGTCGTGTGTTAGCAGGGTGAATAGAAGGGGGCTCAGCACACATCCTTGTGGGGCCCCTGTGTTCAATGTGATGGTGCTAGATGTGTTACTCCCGACCCGTACTGTCTGTGGTCTCCCGGTCAGGAAGTCTAGCAGCCAGTTACACATTGAGGTGTTCAGCCCCAGACTGTTGGGTATGCATGAAAAGCAGTATGCATGAACATCAGGTGGCGTACAATGACAGCATGAGGATGCCGATTAAGGTGCTGCGATGGAGTGGTGCCAGTCAGATGTTTGTAAATGTCAATGTACCAACTTGTACTGCTGTGCTTCAATCCGTTATGTACAGATGTATGTGTAGGCTAACAGACTCTGTAAATAGCATCATGTATACTCTGACCAACCCCATAAAAAGCTCAGATTATTTTCTAGTAGATGGAATCACTGACGTCTTAATTTATATGGCAATGGATGAACATTCTATTTTAATTGTCATGTTGTTGTTGTTTTTTTGCCTGTTTTTGTTTACTATGGACCATGTATGTGTCTGAAATAAAGTTCTGATTGATTGAATAATAATAATAATAACAATAAAATATTAAAACTATAGTCCAGTATTAGTGTTGATAAACATTTTTTAAAGAAATGCATATTGCCTGTTGCGTGTTATGCCAAAGATTCAAACTAAAATCAAGTTATGTTGAAAAATCAGAGCTAAAGCTATATTTGTCATTTTAATTCAAATCTACCAGGCAGAATGGTCAGATCCTGCAGCTCTCTTTAATTGCTGACTTTGCCTCCATGTTTAAAGTTCACATGAAAAACACGTGGATTACCATCCTCAGAAGGTGTACAGTGCTGTGCAAAAGTCTTAAGTCATCCTTTTGTTTCTTTGTACCGTACTTTGCTTCCAAGCAGCCAGAGTTTTCTTGTCATCTTTAAAATAGTCTTGATAAATTTCTGCAACTTTTTCTGGAGGTTTTTCTTTGGACTTTGGCTTCTTTTCTACTGTTTGTCATTCCAGCAGAGGATCTATGACGTTGATGTTATTGATAATCAGTACTCGCTGATCTATAAATTGTTTAGGCATCAAAAGGCTCAGAAACTCAAGGGATGCATTGTTGTCTTGACACACACAACAGACAGGGAAAAAAAATATTTTAAGTTGGATCTTTTGACTGTTCATTTTATTAATCTAAAAAAAATACATTCTGTTTCCATTTTATTATCTGCCTATAAGAAAGGTACCAAAAACAAACACTCAACAGACAGAAAACACTGTCTTGCCAACAACAACAAAGTGATTCCCAAACAGCTGTAGCAATAATATAATAATCAGCTGAAGTACGATGCATCTCTCAGGTCCTGTGTCAGGTTTTTGCTGGATTGTTCTCCATTTCTTAAAGATATTTGACAGATACTGTCAATCTGCTGTAAACAACTCTTTAGGCCTGACTTCATCTTTTGTCCTCCTTTGACAACGTTCCTATTTTTAGCAGACTGTGCAGCATGCTGTCACGATTAGATAACGTTTGCACAGAAAATTAGACAAATGAAACTTTAAAATACATTTTAAAAGCTTTTTAAGAAAGCTAATAAATGTGCATTCACCGAGACAGAAACAAGCTAGCCATTACTGACAAGTAAATATCCTCCTCTGCGTTTCTTCATGCTAACTTTTCTCCACCTATCAACCCTGACTGCTTTAGCTCGTGTCAACAGTGTCCCCGCTCCCATCACTCAATTTTTTTTTATTAATCCAAATTTTGACAATAGTACAAAAACATAATACAGAACATAGAGTCTAATTACAAGAAAAAAAATAAAATAAAGCAAAAAGCAACAATTAAACAGAGATATATGTAACAATACAATAAACAATATCAAACATAGAGGTCTGATTATGAGACATGGAATTTTGTAAAAATAGTTATTGTTTTTCTAAGTTTCTGATTATTTAAAGTAAGCTTTTCAATAGATGCAATGTATGTTTTTAAGTCAGATTCTTCAAAATTATTCCATAAGGGGCTTTTTTCACTCCATTTCATCTTGTGGACATAATATTTTGCTAAAATTACAATGATTAACTAAATATATCTCTTCTGAAGAGAAGAATGAATTGTTGAAAATGAGCAAGATTTTTTAATTTAGACAAAACAATATTTTTTCTAAAAAAAATTGCCAGGAAACGTTGTACATCTGACCAAAATAATACAACATGAGGACATTCTACAAACAAGTGTTCAATACTTTCACCTTCATTCTGACAAAAAGAGCAGTTGTTACCAACACCAGAAAAGAATCGACAAATATTATATTTTCCCATCACTCAATTACCCACTGTCACACACGCCTTATAAACTCCCACTGCAACACATGGCACAAACGAAATGGATCCGTTAGAATCAGCAATGCACAGGCCATTTGGCACAATGCACTTGCCATGAATAATTCAGCCTGAAGAGGTGGCAGCAGAGAGAGGGAAGGAAAGGTGGAGCTGAGATGAAAACAAGAGGGAGCAGGAGAGAGGAAGAGGAGGGGAGACACGAGAGAGGAATAAACACAATCAAACTTGCTGAGTCAAGTCAGAGAGAAGCTGTGTGTGTGTTTGTGAATATACAGAGAGCTCTTTGTGCTGCCCCGTGCAGATGCCTGCACACAAACAGACTGGGAGAACCGAGCCGTGTCAGCCTCCCTGTCCCCCACCACCCCATCCCCACTGAGCAGCTTCACTTTTAAAGGAACCACCATCCAAACAGCATAAAAATATTTACAGACTATATGAAGAAAAAAAAACAGCTGCTGTACATTTACCAATTATTTTTTTCAACTAATCGTCATAGGTAGTTAGAGTCTTCCCAAGAAGTCAAGGCTGATACAGAAATACAGAAACCAACTCTGCTCAAAGTGAAACAACAGTTTTACTACATTGTTTGTCTGTGCTAGACGGTTTTGGTGTCAATTACATGTATATGAAATATGAGGCATTTCAAATCTAATTAAAAAAATGATTAGGGAAGTTAGGAAGAAAAGAAATGCCTGAAGCCAGTTATATCTCAGACAACCTGAAGATGGGGCAGCTTGAAATCAGTCTCTCTGTTTGAATTACTGTAAACATACAAAGAAACCCTGTCCAAAATGTTGCGTGAAACCGAAAACACTTGCCATCCCGTACAAGGAATAAGGATTATTAAATAAAAAACAACACTTCAAACTTTTAATTAATTTAAATTTGAGTTAAATTAAACTACAAACAGCCTTTCAGTGGGTGCGATAATGTGCAAAATATGCACTGTAAAAGTGTCACAGACACACTACTTTTTATATCTACACTACTGCTGATATATATTCTTTTTATTAGCCTTATTGCAAATGCCACTTTACCTCTATACCAATATCAACTACCTCATACATATACTGTGTACATAAACTTCATATGCTGCTTTGTCACTCTTTTACAAATGTCAATGCCAGAACCTTCATTTTATTTTATAGATATACTTTTTACACTTGTATACTACTATGCAAAAACTCAGGGCAGTATTACACTTTTATTATTTCATTTTATGCTTATGTTTATTAAATGTTTAAGTGTTTTAGTGTTTAAATGGTTACTGTTGCACCGAAGGGACTGAGAGAAATGCAATTTCAATCCTGTGTATGTCCTGTACATATTGCAGTTTTGACAATAAAGTTGACTTTGACTTTGATTTATCCATATTTATAAAATGAAAACGTCTCATAATAAATGTGCTGAAAATGTGATGAAGCAACATTTTGTTCCATCCATCCATCCATCATCTTCTGCTTGTTCTGAAGTCGGGTCATGGGGGCAGCAGCTTGAGCAGGGATGCCCAGACATCTCTTTCCACACCTCTTCCAGCCCTTCTGGGAGGACCCCAAGGTGTTCCCAGGCCATAGTCTCTCCAGCGTGTCCTGGGTCTTCCCCGCGGTCTCTTCCCAGTCAGACATGCCCGAAGCACCTCCCTAGGGAGGCGCCCAGGCAAGGAATCATCCTTACCAGATGCTCTGACCACCTCAACTGGCTCCTCTTGATGTGGAGGAGCAGCAGTTCTACTCTGAGTCTTTCCCAGATAACTGAACTTCTCACTCTACCTCTAAGGGAGAGTCCAGCTACCCTGCGGAGGAAATATTTTAATTGTCTGTATCCACGATCTCATTCTTTCGATCACTACTCAGAGCTTGTGACCATAGTTGAGTAGGAACGTGGACTGACAGGTAAACAGAGAGCTATGCCTTACAGCTCAGCTCTCTCTTCACCACAATGGACCGGCACAGAGTCCACAATACTGCAGACACTGCACCAATCTGTCTGTCAATATCATGCTCCATTCTTCCCTCACTTGTGAACAAAACCCAGAGAAGAACATTTTACAGCAACATCGTATTTTGCTTGATATTTTGACTAATCCTTAACTCTAATACTGTAGTGCATTTGATCAAATTTAACACTAAACCTGTGTGTAGTAATATCTAATACCCAATACCTGCTTGACAACACAATTAGACATCATCCTTGGACCATTTTAGGTGAAATGGGACCCGATAAGTTTATTTACGTCACAAAAATAGTTCTTTCAAATGTTAGTTGTGCAACTTGCCTTTTATGACAGCATCATATTATACAAAATATAGGAATGTTATTGGTTTTATACAAAGACTATGCAATATTTTTGGGTCTTGTTATGCAATTTTACTATTTCTGATCAGATATAACAGTTTTAAATGAATTAACGAACACTATTTAACCACGCTTACCCCACCGAGATCACTAATCTCTTCTTCGAGGGAGGCCTGGACCTGGGGGCAGTCCAACATGCAGGTTTTTAGACTGCAGGAGGAAACTGAAGCACCCGGAGTAAAACCGCACAAAGCTTTCACATAGAAGACCCCATGACAAGCCTTAGGCTTTACCCAGAACTTATGTGTTGTGACGCAACAAAGCTAAACACTAATCCACTGCAACGTCAACAGTTTGCAAACACTCAGTTCATTCAATTTCATTATAAAATTCTTACCTTTTGCAACAACAATCATTGTTACATTTTGCAGAGTGCATTGATTGAGTTCAGCTTGAATGTGGTGGTTACTTACGTAGCGACTTGGTGCATGACCTTGGTGGAGGTGTCCTTCAGTGTGTCTTTTAGGTTGTCCTTAAAGTTGCTGAAGAACTTCCCAGCTCCTCCCTTCACCATGTCAAACAGCCCTCCTCCATAGGTGCCATCCATCTCTGGAAATTAAAAAATAAAAAGCTTAGCAACCACGGCTGGTTTGTAGTTGTCACTGCAGACAAATCTGCTGACGTGATATAACAGAACATTACTCAGAGGTGGATATTATCCATGCATTTCCTCAAAATGACATGTAATTATTTATTCAACATTCACACTTGCATAGGTATTTTACAATCAAACTACTTTGTTCTATTTAATTATTCATACATCAGAACATTCTGCTCCATCAGCAATAGTGTGTTGTAACTTAAAGCCTTTGTAATGTTTGTACTTTTTAACTTTTCTCATTTACAATCATTTTCCTCATGGAAACACACGGAGATCTCTTCAGTTTATTCAAAATATTGTTCTATTTAATCTACTTAATCTAATGTTGTCTATTAGTCATTATTTGCATCTTGCTAACTTTAGCATTTAGCTTCTGATTTGCTTCATTTAGCTTTTAGCCACCATCATGTTATTTACAGCTTTTAGCTATGGTAGTTACAATTTAGCTACATTTTGATTTTAGCAACCATTTATATAATTAGCTCAATGCCATCTGAATGGAACTCGAGTATGACAGTACTGTTATACAAAGGCAAAGGCGATCCCTCGAACTGTTCATCATATTGGGGTATACGTTTGTTAGAACACCCCCTGAAAATTGTCGAGAAGATCATCGAGAGAAGGTTAACATCATGCATTACAATCAGTAACTATCAGTTTGGCTTTCTGGCTGGGAAATCCACCATTGATGCGATTCACATCATCCAGCAACTACAAGAGAAATATCTGACAAAACATCAACAATTATCACACATTTTTGTGGACCTTGAAAAAGCTTTCGATCGAGTTCCCCGTGAAGCAATCAGCTGGAGTCTACGTCGACAAAACGTTCCCGAATATCTTGTTCGTCTAATCATGGCAACGTACACAAATGCCAATACATTCATCAGCCCAACGGTTGGGAATATGGATGCATTCGACATTGGCATTGGCGTTTACCAAGGCTCAATACTCAGCCCACTATTATTTATCACAGTAATGGAAGAAATCACAAAGTCAATACGCACTGGCGACATTTGGAATCTGATGTACGCAGACGATATCATTCTAACAGCCACATCAGAACAGAATGTGGTGCGGATGCTTGAAGAATGGAACGCTCGACTCGCCAACCCTGGGTTAAAAATCAACATTGACAAAACAAAAGCGATGAACACTGGCAAATCTGTCGAATCCACACCCACTGGTCGTTGGCCCTGTTCAGTTTGAAAAGCTGGTGTGGGCAGCAATTCAATCATGTGTCAACAGTGCCAACAGTCGTGTCACAAACGTTGTTCAAAAAGAAATGGTCCATTGTCGAAAGTGACCAATTTCGTTTGTCCTACTTGCATCAATCCACGACAACAAGTACAACGCAACAATATAATTGGAGCCGTTGGCGTCGAAACAGTCAAGTCGTTTCAATATCTAGGGGATGTGTTGGACTGTACTGGAACAGCCGAAGCTGCTGTTCGGGCACGTATACGTGTGGCGTGGAATAAATGGCATCTACTCACTTCTATACTGATGCGGCACGACATCCCACTACTCCTACGTTCAAGACTCTATTGCTCAGTGATACGTCCCGTGCTGTTGTATGGCGCAGAAACATGGCCAATGACAACAAAACTCGAACAGCAATTTCACCGAACCGACATGAAAATGCTCCGATGGATGCAATGCATTAGTTTTAAAGATCACATCCAATCGACCGAAATCCTGCGTCGAGCTGGCTTATGTGCGATTAAGGACGCATGCCGGCGACACCGTTTGCGGTGGTTCGGTCATGTTAAACGAAGTGAAAACAGTGCTATACTTGCTATTGCAAAGCTTGAAGTACCTGGCACCCGTCCCAAAGGCCGTCCGAAAAAGACCTGGGCGCAAACGATTCAACAAGATCTGAAAGCGTTGAACCTCAATGAACTGGACGCAACTGACCGCCTAATCTGGCATCAAAAACTTGGCGACAAAGAAGTGGCGTCCCAGCCTAGAATCGGGAAAATGGATGTTAAACGAAGATAGATAGATAGATTAGATAATTAGCATTTTGCTACAGCGTTGCTCATTTTCAAAGGTGGGCGAATGAACGCTAGGGAGCGCTAAAGCGCTATTCCACTTACAGTGGACCTAAACTTTTTGTCAGCGTTTTTGTGAATTGACTAACTTTTATAATTCATAAGCGGATTTGTGCTATTTTTATTTAAAATGCAGTACCGCTAATAACTAATTATCTATCAGTAAAAACCAATAAACTTATTTACAAGCTCTTATGCTGCTTGTTTTATATTTTTCCCCACCGTAAACAGCAGAAAGGAGGAAGGGTGTGAGGGTGAGGGGGGCAGAGCTGAGAACAGACTCGGCTCTACCATGTAGGTAAATGCCTGGGGGTCCCATTTCAGCAGTGGCCCCGGCCCCGCCTCGCCCCGTGCAGTCACCTACATCACTAACATTGATCCTGCTTGTTAATGTACATTTAACATAAAAATAATTATAGTTACGATGAAAACGATCATTAAATACGCAATAAAAAAAACGGTCGATTTCTTTATCCCCCTACTAAAAATGGACTATTCCATGTTGATGACAACTTCCGGGTCAGTCGTGAACTCGAGGGCTAGTTCTGTGGCTAGCTGGTTGTGCTGGGTACTTGGATAAATCCGCAGACAACCCCGATGTTTCAAGCCAAATTAACGTGGCCGGATGATTTTATTGTGTCTTCTGTGTACACCACGCGACGGTGAGTCGTTAGTTTATGTATTTGGGTTGCTTTTTATGTATAAATGCGGTGGCGAGACGCCCGTGTATTTGAGATTTAAAAGTGGTGTGTTAGGGATTAAAGATCATTCTCTTTTTTG
The DNA here is from genome assembly GCA_038048925.1 of Garcialebias charrua. NCBI lineage: Eukaryota > Metazoa > Chordata > Actinopteri > Cyprinodontiformes > Rivulidae > Garcialebias > Garcialebias charrua. The sequence goes on along the minus strand of JBBPBX010016145.1, from coordinate 33,106 downwards.
TTAATTTCGTGGCCGAATAGAATATATCTACGTAAAGTATTAAATAAATCCTTTGATTTTTGTAATTTCATCCTCTTAGGATCATTTTAGTTACTTTTCATTAAATCTGTTGACTGCCTATAGAAATTTTGATAACAGTTTAGTCCTGTGTATAAAGTAATGCTATTTTTTGTTTTGTTTATGACCTTGTTTAGGTCAGGTTTTTTTCACCCCCTGTTCCCACCCAGGATGGCATTGGCAAGCTACCGGACCACCACAGCTGTGCGGTAGGACTTAAATTGCACCAAACTATTTGTTTTTTTCTGGACATATTACCCTGGATCATGAACTACAAACTACCAGATTATTGATTGATGGACCTTTAATCATCCGGGATTCAAGAACCGATTTAAAATAGAAAAAAAAGAACTCTTGGGTGTAATCAGGGTCTGTTTTGTTGTGTGTATTTTTTGTCTATTGGTTATAGTCAAAGAAAATGATTATTTTTACAAACAATATTATTATAAATACCTTCCTGTCTATTGGTTATACTCAAAGAAAATGATTATTATTACAAACAATATTATTATAAATACCTTCCTAAGTCTATAGTACAATACAAACAACTTAAAACTTGCTTCTTGTCTGATGGTGTTTTATTTTAGAATTAGCGGTTTAGAATTAGCTTCCCCTAATTTTCATAAGACATTAGTGCTTTTGAAATTGTGGACCTAAATAAATAAATTAGTGCTTTAGAAATAGTGGAACTAATTTTTGGGTTAGTGCTGCCCAGCACTGCTCATTTTATTTTTTAGCTGTTGTTTAGTTTGTTTTAAGTTTGAGTTACAGTTTTGCTATTGAGTGACTGTTTTGCTGATTTTAGCTGTTGTTCGGCTTGTTTTAACATTAACAAATCGATCCTCAACAAATATCACTCATGTCTTTTAGCACTGTCAGCACTTTGGTTGGTCTTGTAGCTGTTTTTAAGTGCTTTATAAATAAAGTGGCTTGGTATAAAAAATAAACTGTAAAAATATATATACATATCATGACGTGAGCCTGTAGATGTGCACAAATGTTATTCCCAACAGGAACAAAGGGAAAGAAAATGTGGATTGCACTGGCTTGGAAAGTTAATGGAGGAAGTACAGTAAAAGCTAAAAGGAAGCTTTTTGAAAAATCTCCAGAGAACAATAAAATTGCTCTTTGTGGGAACATTGAGATCCTGAGTGAATTCATACAGGGCCTTAAACTAACGACTAACTAACTAACTAACTAACTAACTAACTAACTAACTAACTAACTAACTAACTAACTAACTAACTAACTTGCTTACAACAAGGCATGCGCCTTTCACTTAACAAAACTGAGCAGGAGTTTAAGGTGATGCAAGTGGTTTTATCAATGAGATGTTGATTATATTTTGTATATAAAAAAAAACTGCTTGGAGAAATTTGTGACATACTGTATTAAGAATGTAGTGCCAAATTAATTTATTCTAAATTCATCTATTTTATTTGTTTTCATTCTGATGGACCACTTCTAAATATACACTCTAGTAAAGATATAACTAAAGTTATAATTCAATTATTTTTAAGACAAGCTCCTAATGAATAAAAATCAGAAACTTTTTATGTTTGCCTCAAACACAGTAGCTTGTAGATGAAGAGTATTCTTCTAGTTCTATTACTGGACAAAAACATGGCCTCAATTTCCTGAGGTGAACTTTTTATTTGTATTTTGTGCATTTCATCTTTGTCACACAACAGATAGACTGATAAGAACTTTTCTTAATTAACAAAAGGAGAGTATTATATTCAGCAAACATTACACCCTCAGAAAAATAAACATCCCCATTGTATCTCCAATATCAACAGGCAAATAAAACTACAACTAAAGCTGCTGCTGTCAGTTATTATGTTCATTATCATTGATGCTAATTTGGAAGTAAAACAAAACTACAGTAAATCTAAAAACAAATTAACGCTCATCCAAACTGCTACATGTGACAGCTCAGGCCATGAATTAAATACAAGCCCTGAAACTAAACTCGCTTCACAATCACCACAATAAAAATAAAAAAATAAAAAGTTTTATAAAGAGCATGCAATAATTTAAATGTTTAGTTAAAATGACAGTGTCACAAATCAAAGATGCCCAAATTTAACACACATAATCATGATTTATTGGGTTCAGCCCTATAAATATAAAAGTTTAACTAGAGAATTTACATTTCTTGTGAAAATGCATGGTGAATGCTTATTGCAGAAGAACTTGCTGAAAAACAGCTGAAATGAGCTAAAACAATATGCTGAAATGTAGATGAACAAGCCTAAATTATTAGAAGAAAGCAGGAAGAACACATATATGCTGAATTGCGTTTACATCAAGAATCAAGAATCAAGAAGGTTTATTAACATTGCATCAATTTTCACCAATGACAACGTAAAAATGTAATTGCAGCATCCAGGAGAGAGAAATGAGTGCAAAAAGCTGCAGCAAAACAAAGCACATGACATGTTTTATCAACACACGATATGTTTTATCAACACACGATATGTTTATCAACACATGATATACTTATAGCGCGGCCAGGCCCAATCTGTCCCCAGATGAAGGTCAAAAGCAGGAAAAACAGGCAGAAACACTGGGATTCACAGCATTGATATTAAAAAAAGATGAATCACATTTTGTCTTCAAGACACCGCGTGATCCAGTAAAAACCATATCAAATAGCACATTTAGTTACAATAACAAAGGAGAACGGCAGGCAAGGAGATTGAGTCTATGATTAATTTCAGACAAACACAGAGTTCAGCAGATGTGCAGCTGGGTGTTATCTGAAGCTTCACAGAAATCTCTGGGGAGGGGGAGGGGGGGGGTCTTCAGCTCCTCACTCTAGGAGAATGGATTCCCACAGCCTGCTTTTCAAGGACTTGTGCAGAAGCCAGATAATGTTCTTGTTTGTTATCCAATAGACCGCAGTGTTCTTTTCCACTGCCGCCTCCAAGTCTGTGGTGCTGTTTCACGGCCGAAAGAAATCCAAATATGTGGTTCTGCTCTGCCCCGCTTCATGAACTTCCACCTGTCCCTTGATTGATCCGGGGTGGCTGCAAACAAGTCCCAAAACGGACAGCAGGTGCACGGTGGTCCACCACTGCACCAATCGTGCGATTGAGCTCATACAGCAGCTGGGATGAGGAGCTCACGGCCCGGTTCAGAGAATTTTGCTGATCAGGCAGTGCCGACAGCGCTCTGATAGCCGCCGAAGCCTCCCTCAGCTTCCGATAACAAACAACTCCGCTTACGCCAAAAAACAGAGCAGTTGCTACCAATAATCCAATAATCCACAAATCCTCCACGTCCTCCACACTCAAAACGGACAGACACATGGGCTGCCACTGACCCCACGAGTCCAGCACGTATCCAGCCGCGTGTGTGTCGGAGGGACAGACAGCTTCTCCTGGCACGGTCCGCTTCGTGGAAAAAATCTTATCCATTGAAGAAACAGCCCAATTGATTAATTCCATATTGGTTCGAGTGAGCGCTGAAGGGTTGCAGACGAGACGAAAAGCAAGCAGGGAGTAGGAAAAACTTAGGGAGGGAAGAGCAGAAAGATATGCGACCTGCCTTGCCGAGTGCCGGAAGTAAGCAGATATGAGCACAAAATTAGGAAATTAGCAAGAACAAAAAGCTGAAAATTAGCTAAAAAGGTAGAAAGAAGCTTACATTACCAGAAGGAAGCAGAAAGAGCTGAAATTAGTGTAAAAATGCAAAATTAGCTGAAAAAGCTAAGATTAGCATAAAAGCAGTTACATAGTAGCTGAAATACCAGAAAAAAGGAAACTAGCAGAAAAAAGCTGAAGAGCATAACAGGCTGAAATTAACTAAAGAAACATGCTTAAATGTTGCTGAAATGGACAAACAAGCCTAAATCATCAGAAGAAAGCAGAAAAAAACATATAGTTGCTAAAATAGGTTTAAATAGGAATATATGAGCACAAAAAAATAGGAAATTAGCTTTAAAAAAAGCTGAAATTAGCAAAAAGTAGCTGACAGCTGAAAATGCAGAAAGAAGTCTAAACTACCAGAAGGGAGAGAAAAGAGCTTAAATGAGCTTAAAAATGTGGAATTAGCTGAAAAGGCTAAAATTAGCATAAACAGCTTAATGGTAGCTGAAATAACAGAAAAGGCTGAAACTAAAAGAAATATGCTGAGAGGAGCATAACAAGATGAAATTAGCTAAAGAATGTCAATGTCAATGTCAATGTCAATTTTATTTATATAGCACATAAAAACAACCGAAGTCGACCAAAGTGCTTTACAGTTAAAAAAATAAAAATAAAAACAGAGTAAAATGCATCTAGTGCCACTAAACATAATAAAGCTATCAGTAAATACACAACAACAATAAAATCTGCTCAAAATTTGATCTCACATTCTGCGAGGATCAAATGCCAAGTAAAAGAGATGAGTCTTAAGTGAAGATTTAAAAGTGTCAACAGTCTGAGCGGTCTTTACTTTCTCAGGTAAACTGTTCCACAGTTTTGGAGCAGCAACCGCAAAAGCCCGATCACCTCTGGATTTCATTCTGGATCTGGGGACATCTAAGAGAAACTGGTTGGTAGACCGGAGTGCTCTTACAGGAGTGTAGATATTAATAAGATCACATAAATATGACGGGGCCAGACCTTTTAAGATTTTAAAAACAAGCAATAAAATCTTAAAATCAATTCGATAGCAGACAGGGAGCCAGTGAAGGGATGCCAGGACAGGGGTTATGTGTTCATATTTTTTAGTTGAAGTTAAAAGACGAGCTGCTGCGTTCTGGACAGATTGTAAACGATGCAAAGATGATTTGTCTAAACCAACATACAGTGAATTACAATAGTCCAAGCGAGAAGTAATAAAAGCGTGAATCACCTTTTCAAGGTCTCTGAAAGAGAGACAAGACTTCACCTTGAAAGAAACATGCTTAAATATGGCTGAAATTGATGGACAAGCCTAAACTATAATAAGAAAGCAGAAAAAACACATAGTTGCTAAAATGGGTTTATGAGCACAAAAAAATAGTAAATTAGCTGAAATTAGCAGAAAGAAGTTAAAAGAAACACAAAAATGTTGTAGTTAGCAGAAATAATCAGAAAGGATCCCAAAACAGCTGGGGGGAAAAAACAGCTGAAAGTAGTTGAAAGTAGCTGAATTTTGTTTAATTTGTACAAAGAAACTGAAATAAGCTGAACCAGAACAAAATGTGAAAGTTTTTAAACCGCTCTAAAAACCTGAAGGATGTAAAATGAGCTCAATTCACTTCCTTTTAGGGGAGAAAAAAAAATGGAAGAAAAGGCAAAATATTTCAAAAAGCTAAATTTGTAGAGCACCCTTCTCCTGAACGAGCTGAACGTTTTGATACTGTATACTGTAATGATTTATTGAAATAGCACAAAAACTGTGGAACGAGAAAGATGCTGAAAAAGGAAAGGAAGAAAAATGGATCACAATAGTGTGACTGCTTCATAAACATTCACACAATTATTTTTACCAGAAACAACCTGTCTACACTGATGAATGTGAACTGAAATGTTAGTTTCTAGTCATGTAGCACCCACTCAGGGAGCACAACGGAATGAATTAAAACGGAAATAAAAAAAATCTCAGTGCCATGAAATGAAAAGTGAACTCAATAGATGTGTCTATCATGCTTTTGATACCTGCTCAGGTAACGAGACGGCTGTGAGGCTGAGAGAACAAACAGGCTGGAAAGCCGTCTCACAACAGAGATTTATTTTGAAAAATAAAACAAAACATGACAGGGCACTTCTCATCGCCTCAGCCACCTCATGGAGACCAAACACAGAGAGAGGTGGGTGATGAAGGAGGAAAAGGGATCAGCACGCTGCCTGAATATGTCACTCGCTTTTTAAATCCTAAACAGTTCTCCTTTAATACCCCACTTGATGTAAATGACACTACTACACACACACACCATACACACACCGCTCTGCTTCTAATTTAGTGCTGCTTCACCGCCAGAGCTGGGACTGGAATGCAAACCAGATTTAATCAATCTAACTACAGAGACTGTTGATGAGATGAAGAGCCTATGATTAATCCCTCACCATTAACCAAAGAAATATTTCACTCCTTTGACCAACAAGTAACCCATCACAAGCTGCCACACAGAGGACACATTTGTAATAGATGTCAAATCCTCGTAATCATGAGACTAATGACAAACCAAGTACTGTACTGTAAACAGTAAGTGCAAGGTGTGATATTATTGAAATGACTGACCTTAAAACATATTGCATGGGATGCTGTTTTCAATGTTTAACTGTTTAATTTTTAATGTTTTATATAATCTCATGAGAACTTTAGCGTACCGATACATGTTTTGGACAAAGAAAAGTCAGACAGACATCAGACAGACCTCTTCCCTGTCTGTTTTTAAATCTCTTCTAAAAACCCATCTCTTCTCCCTGGCCTTTGACACCATCTGAGATGTTGACTTTTAATCATTTTAATCACTTGTGTTATCTAATTGTATGAATGTTCAACTTTATTATGTGACTTTTAATCATTTTTATCATTTTTATTACCTGACTGTATGATTGTTTTGTTGTGTGTACAGCACTTTGGTCCTGTGGGTGTTTAAAGTGCTCTATAAATAAAGCTGATATGGTATGGTAAAAGTGATGGTTTAAGAAAGAAAACAAACAAGTCAGACCAACAAAGGAGGGAGTTTCAAATATTCTCTTTCAAGTAGTGTATTCTTGAAGAAACACGCGTTATGCTGATGTCCCCCATTGCTGAGGGGTTTAGTGAGTGCTTGTAGTTTTCTAGACAAGTCTGGAATTGAACAGGGAATGGAAGTAAACCTTAATGTTTTTGAGGCAAATTATTCAAGTGCATAGGAGTTACACTGTGCATAAGATGACATGTAGGTTTTTTATTATTTGTTTGTTTGTTTTTTGTGTGTTTTTCTTGTGCAACGCAGCACAATTCTGGATCCTGGTGGATGGAGGGAGCAATTTTATCAACAACCAGGTGCAATGGCAGAGCCAGAGGGTGGCCTTGGCCACCATAGATTAATCTTTGGCCACCCCAAGGGACACCACAATCATTTGAGAAACTACACTTTGAAGCAATATAAAAACTAGAAATTACTAGAAATCTCAAATGATTGGGGTAGTCAGTTTACACACACACACACACACACACACACACACACACACACACACACACACACACACATATATACATCCATCCATCCATCCATCCATCCATCCATCCATCCATACAGCTCCACAACCTCCCCGTTCTCAGTGTGCCACCCACCCGTCTGCATTCTGGGACCCTAAACAGCTTTGACGAAGTTGTTCAGAGTGAGGTGGAGGCCATCATCAAGAAAATGAAGCCTTCATCCTGCGCCCTGGATCCTTTCCCCTCGTCTCTCATAAAAACCAATCATTCTGCAATAGGCCCACTTATCACTCAAATAATAAATCAGTCTCTACAATCTGGTCATGTTCCACTGCCTCTAAAAACCGCCATCATTAGGCCTCTTCTGAAAAAATCTAATTTGGATCCCGACATTTTTTCTAATTACCGCCCAATTTCACACCTCCCTTTTCTGTCTAAAGTGCTGGAAAAAGCTGTTGCTGCTCAGCTGCAGGATCACCTACAACAACACTCCCTGTATGAGAAGTTCCAGTCTGGATTCAGGGCAGCTCACAGTACAGAGACTGCATTGCTGAGGGTTACCAATGATGTCCTCTTGGCTGCTGACACTGGCTCTCCCTCCATCCTTGTCCTCCTTGACCTCACTGCAGCCTTCGACACTGTGGACCATAGTATCCTCCTCCACCGTCTTCATGTGGAGGTCGGTCTCTGCGACACCGTCCTGGACTGGTTCAAATCTTTCCTCTCCAATAGGCTGGAATGTGTTAGTCTTGGCAACGCCACGTCCCAGACAGTCTGTGTCTCCTGTGGTGTCCCTCAGGGGTCGGTTCTGGGGCCCCTGCTGTTTTCCCTTTACATGTTGCCTTTAGGTCAAATTATTAATCAGTTCAGTTCACTTCCTGTCGCCTACAGAATTCAGTACAAAACTGCTCTCATTACACATCAATGCTTACACGGAACTTCACCAGATTATCTGAAGGATATTCTTATTCCATACTCATCCACCCGTTCGCTGCGGTCACAGAACAGTAATCTCCTTCACATTCCGAGAACCAAATTAAGGACCATGGGTGACCGGGCTTTCAGTGTGGCTGCCCCCCGCCTGTGGAACTCTCTTCCTGACTGTCTGAGAGCCCCACAGTCTGTGGTTGACTTTAAGAGCGGCTTGAAGACCTTTCTTTTCAACCGAGCATACTCTACCTCCTCATGATTCTACTTTTGATCTTAGCTGATACTGTTATTGATTTTAATTGTTTTATTATTTGTTTTATTGACATTTAATTCTGTTGCACCTTGTAGCACTTTGAGATTTTCATTAATGAAAAGTGCGTTATAAATTGAATTCATTATTATTATTATTATTATTATTATTATTATTATTATTATTATTATTATTATTATTATTATTATTATTATTATNAATACGTCATAACGGCACCTCAAACGTACAGTACTGTTGTCCAGAGGACCAGACTTAGCTTTTTTAGATTTTTCTACCTGGATTATTGAGCATGCATCAGGGTACAGTACTGTATTTTACCAAGCAGTTAACCTATCCTAACACATTACCCTACATAATTATCAAAAAACACATACATTCGGAGCCATAATGAAGGGAAAAAAATAGTTAATGGCTTACTGGTATGCTGGTGAAGCTGTTCCTCCGCCTGTTAGCATGTTAGCTCGGTGTCCCTCCAACATCTGAGGCTGCCTGTAGTTCGTGCGGTCCAGACTGTTTACAGTAAGGCCTGTTAGCATGTTAGCTCCATACATTTGGAGCCATAATGAAGGGGAAAAATAGTTAATAACCTACTGGGAGCTGGTGAAGCTGTTCCTCCGCCTGTTAATAATAATAATAATAATTTGTCACATTTATCATCTGTGTATGTTTCCCATACTTGACAGACGAAATTGGTCTTCTGCCTTTAACCCAACCACCACCAGGTGGTGCAGCGAGCAGCCGTAGTCAGCGCTCGGGGAGCTGGAGTATTAGATGTGCACTCATAGACACCCCAAGGTGTTTAGTGGCCGGGGCGCGAACCCGCGTCCTTCGGGTCCCAAGTCAAAAGCCTTAGCCACTACACCATAGCATGTTAGCTCGGTGTCCCTCCAACACCTGATGCTGCAAAGCCGTTCCTCCGCCTGTTAGCATGTTAGCTCGGTGTCCCTCCAATATCTGAGGCTGCCTGTGGTTCGCACGGTCCAGACTGTTTACAGCAAGGTCTGTTAGCATGTTAACTCCTGTACCAGAGCTCAGAGTTACCTCTGCTCCGGTCTGCCTGTCTCCAAACAATGAGGTCTCTGTAGTAACTTTCCACTGACTGCGTCAAGCTACCTCTCCCCCCTCCCTCCTGTAAACCTCCTGTAAATTTCCGCTGTCCTCCGGTGAGTTTCGGTACCGTATTTTTTAGTGTAAAGGTGCATAAACCGCGTAACTCGAACAATGCTTTTCAATGGGAGGGTGTTCGTAACCGCAAAACGTCGTAAGTCGAGGCCGTCGTAAGTCGAGGACTACCTGTATATATATAGCAGTGCCCATCTTGGATTTTTACATGGCAACCCAATTTTCAAAAGGAACCTTTCTTGTGCCTTGATGTAGCCACACAACAAAATGTGTGCAAGTCCATCACAGAGTAACATAGACAAATGAGACAAACAACCATTGTCTCTCACCTACAGACAATTTAAAGCTACCATTCAGCCTAACATGCATGTTTTATATCTGTGTGAAGAAACCTGTGTACCCAGAGAAACGCCATGCATGCACAGAGAGAACAAACTCCACCCAGAAGAGTCCACGGCCAGGATTTGATCCAGCAACCTCCTTGCTGAGAGGCAACAACTCTACCAGAAATTCTTCTGTGCTTCAAAGGAAGGTCAAAGTCAAACACCATAACTGGGAGTGGGCAAGACTTAAATCTCCACATCACCCAGGTGCTTTGGTCCCATAAGAACATCATGAACCCACATGAACAAGATCCTGCTGTCTTCAATTCAACAACAAGAGCAGATGGAGACATTGCTACACATTCATAACAGATTGTGATGGAATCATCTTGTTCTGCTCTACAGTAATTTCCTAACATGTCTGAAACACGCCATGTTTGAATCTTTCTCTTCCTCATTCTTCTGGTAGCTGGTTCTTGTGACTGTGTGCAGATGGATGTGGGAGGGTTCAGTGTGGCGAGTTAGAAACAGTGACAGGCCTCGCTAACACCAGAGGCCGTTCTGATACGACTCCATCAGGTAGAACTGCTTGGCCACTCGGAAAACGAACATGGAGAGATCTTGGCAGAAGATCAGTGGCTCGTTTGAACGTTTCTCCCTCCGCCCAAAGTGCTAACCTTTAACCTTCAACGAAATGGGGCAGATGGACACAGGCACAAACACATCAAAAAGACCACGTGCTCCTCTCCTCATCCCTACCCCCATTCCTCTCTCCTCCCGCCCTCAGCACTCTGGTTCTTTTGTTTCACACAAATGGTCATCCATGGAAGCTGGCTGACTTCACCAAACACTGCAATGAGGTGAACCCAGGACACAACTAGTCTCTAAACAGTTCTTCTAGCATAAAATCCTTATTAGTCTTCAATTACTGTGTAATATGTGTATTGTAATCATGTGTTTTGAATCTTTGCAGGACATTTGCCCACACTGGAAGTGCTACAGATCATCAAGAACATCATAAAGAAGTATTGTAAGTCCAAGCTGGACCCACACAATGAAAATAGTTCTTTGAAGAGTAGAAATTACATTAAATCTGCATTATATTTTGTTTGTTTGTTAATCATTCAAATAATTTGAATACAACGAAAGAAACAAGTATAACATACAAAAACACTAATATGTTGTCACAACTAATTTGCTTGGCTTTGTGCATGTGTTTGTACTTGTTCTATTTTTGGCCACGCTAATTTTAGCTTTTAGCAAACAATTTGCAATTTTTAACAAGCCATTTGCTACACTGGTCAGTTGACACTTTCAGCAAGCCTTATGCAATTTTACCCTTTTTTCTAGACTTTTGCTAATTTTAGCTAACCCTTTCTCACTTTTAACAATTGAACCATTTAGTTAGTCTTTTACTACATTTTAATTTTAGGATTTACTGCTTTAGCTGACTTACATTTAGCTACTTTAAGCTTTTTTTTATTTTTACTTCAAGCCACCTTTTTAATTCTATAGCTAACGTTTCTTTTATAGCCTTTAGCTAAAATTTTGCTACATCTACCTTTTACTCTTTTACCATAACTTTACTTTTGGTCTTTTTTCTATTTTTTAGCTTTTAGCTAGTATTTTGATACTTTTCACTAATCTTTTGATACCTTTAGCCATATATAGCTACATATGGATTTTAGCTAACATAATGTACTTTACTTTTGCCAGAGAGCATTTTACCACTTCGAAGTAGCAACCATTTAGATACTTTTAGCTCTGCTTTCAGCTAAACCTTTCTACTTTCAGCTATTAGCTGACATGTTGCCCTTTAGCTTTTATCTAGAACTTTGCTACTTCTACCACTCTTTAGCTCTATCTTTAATTTTGGTCAGTTTTTTTTCTCTCTATTTTTAGCTTTTAGCTAGACTTTTGATGCTTTTCGCTAGCCTTTTGGTACATTCAGCCACATTTAGCTACACATAGATTTTAGCTAATACTGTACTCTACTTTTGCCAAAGAGCATTTTACTACTTCAAAGTAGCAACTATTTAGATACTTTTTTTTTTTTTGCTTTTAGCTCCACTTTTGGCTAATGTTTGTTACATTTAACTTTCAACTAAATCCTTGCTACTATTAGCTATTTGCTGACAATTTGCACTTTTAGCTTTTCACTACAATTTTGCTACCACTCTTTAGCTCTATCTTTAATTTTGGTCAGTTTTTTCTCTATTTTTAGCTTTTAGCTAGTCTTTTGATACTTTTCTTTAGCCTTTTGATACATTCAGCCACATTTGCCAGAGAGCATTTTACTACTTCGAAGTAGGAACCATTTACTGTAGTTACTTTTTTTGCTTTTAGCTCCATTTTCGGCTAACGTTTGTTACATTTAACTTCCAACTAAATCCTTGCTACTTTTAGCTATTTGCTGACAAGTTGCACTTTTAGCTTTTCACTACAATTTTGCTTCTTCTACCAATCTTTAGCTCTATCTTTAATTTTGGTCAGTTTTTTTTCTTCTCTATTTTTAGCTTTTAGCTAGTCTTTTGATACTTTTCACTAGCTTTTTGATACACTCAGCCACATTTAGCTATACTTTATATATTATCTAATACTTTACTTTTGCCAAAGAGCATTTTACTACTTCGAAGTAGAAACCATTTGGATACTTTTTTTTTTTTTGCTTTTAGCTCCACTTTCGGCTAATGTTTGTTACATTTAACTTTCAACTAAATCCTTGCTACTATTAGCTATTTGCTGACAATTTGCACTTTTAGCTTTTCACTACAATTTTGCTACTTCTACCAATCTTTAGCTCTATCTTTAATTTTGGTCAGTTTTTTTCTCTCTATTTTTAGCTTTTAGCTAGTCTTTTGATACTTTTCTTTAGCCTTTTGATACATTCAGCCACATTTGCCAGAGAGCATTTTACTACTACGAAGTAGGAACCATTTAGATACTTTTTTTGCTTTTAGCTCCATTTTCGGCTAACGTTTGTTACATTTAACTTTCAACTAAATCATTGCTACTTTTAGCTATTTGCTGACAAGTTGCACTTTTAGCTTTTCACTACAATTTTGCTACTTCTACCACTCTTTAGCTCTATCTTTGCCGTGGGCAGCACGGTGGCACAACTGGTAGAGCTGCTGCCTCTCAGCGAGAAGGTTGCCGGTTCAAATCCCGGTCCGGGGCCTTTCTGGGTGGAGTTTGCATGTTCTCCCCGTGCATGCGTGGGTTTCCTCCGGGTACTCCGGTTTCCTCCCACAGACCAAAAAACATGCTTGTTAGGCTGATTGGTGACTCTAAATTGACCCTAGGTGTGAGTGTGAGAGTGGATGGTTGTTTGGTGTGAGTGAGACAGGTCCCTCTTGTAAATGAGTCCCCGTGACTCAATGAGGCTAGCCTGTATAAATAAAGGTTGAATGAATGAATGAATGAATCTTTAATTTTGGTCAGGTTTTTTTTCTTCTCTATTTTTAGCTTTTAGCTAGTCTTTTGATACATTTCACTAGACTTTTGATACATTTAGCTACATATAGACTTTAGCTTTTGCCAGAGAGCATTTTACTGCTTTGAAGTAGCAACCATTTACTTTTTTTTGCTTTAGCTCTATTTTAGGCTAATGTTTGCTACATTTAACTTTTAACTATAAAACCTGCGGCTACTTTTAGCTTTTAGCTTGTGTTTTGCTTCTTTTAGCTTTAACAGCTCAGCTTGAGCTTGTTCAGTCATCCAGTACGTTCTCTGGTTTTATCTGCATGTTTTTTTTATTATACAGTATTTGTTTTCCATTTGAACATCATTGCCCTTAAATACTACATTGAACGAGTTGGTGCTAACTCATGGAGGAACAAGCACGAGGCAGAAGAAGTGAATTTCAGCATCACTGCATATTTTCATTGTCCTAATCCATGTGCATGCTGTACAGTCCGGGTTAGGACAAGTCCCCACATGGATCGTGTCCAGGCCCTGGAGGCGGAGGTCTCCTACCTGAGCTGTCCATGGTGCTGCAGTCCTCCTCTCTCAGCGGGCCTGCTGCCTTCGGTCCGAGCGCCGCCGCTCCGAGTGCGCCGCCGCCGCCGCCGCCGCCGCTCCCCCTGAAGCCGAAGCTGTCTCCTCCGCTATCGACCAGCTGCAAACATTCATAGCCATCGTAACTGGTCTTTTTCTTGTAAGCCCCCAACAAGCTCATTACCAAATGGCACGAAATGGAAGTGGGGGATGATGAAATGAGAAAAAGGAGCCACACCGCCCCGCAGCCTGCGTCGCTATCCCGGGTCTGCTGCTATAGCTAAAGGGTGCACATGTCCGAGAAGACGACAACCCGTCTCCTCTGTGTTTTTTTTTAGGATAGTCAGTTTGTATCGGCTGGTGAGCTGCCTCTCTCTCCCTCGTCCTTCTCGCTGTATCGCCTCTTTAGCGCCGCATTTTACTACGAAGCTCTCGCGCTGCTGCTTCCGCTGCTGTCCCCTGAGATGTTAAAGGGATATTCCCCTCAAGTGACGCTGCTCTGCTGTTAGCACCACATCCATTATGCACAACAAGAGCACAGACAATGACCTGCGTCTTCAAGTCTTCACGGACATGTTGCAGCGTTCATTTGAAACAAATGTATATATGGAGAAAAAAAAAACATATGAATGCATGTCGCCCGCTGCCTTTCATGCTTTCTGATAATTTGATATAGAGAGGGGAGTTTGTGCTTGATCTGGTTGCTCATGAAGTGAGGGTTGAGGCTGACATTCAGCTACTACCAGTCAAAGTGTGTGTGTGTGTGTGTGTGTGTGTGTA
>JBBPBX010016144.1:34495-48547 GCA_038048925.1 Garcialebias charrua | reverse complement strand
AGCCGATCGACCAGCCCATTGATTAACAGATTGGAATTATTAACTGGGGGATCATCCATCCCACATCGTCCATGTCATTTCCATCACTGCATTTCCATTACGCCTCATTTCAGAGACGAGGCACAGAAAAGGGAAGGAAGCCTTCTCCTCGTTAGCATTCTAATCAAGAGGCCATCAGATAATGATCAATCAAAGCAATCAGCTGAGACGAGCAGTGGCATACAGATGAAGAGGGAAAACCGAACGGAGGAGGAAAAATATGTCAACACAAAATTTAAGATGCATTCTGAAGGAAGGAGGAAGACTCTGCATCTGTTTTTAGATCATGTGATCAAATGTGCAGCTATAACACGCCACATGATCTCATGGGAGGATAAAAACACATAACCATACTGATAAAGACACAGCTCTGCAGAAACAGTTTGATTTTACTAAGCAAAATGATTTTTAGACTTACATTTTTTAAAGAAACAAACACAGGAAAAAACAAGAAAACAAAAGGTTCATTTAAATAATTTACAGAAGCAGAAGTAAATCAAGAAAAGACAGAAAAAGATCTAACTCACATTATGTGTGAGAATTCATAAAAATGTGTAGAGCTAACTAGAGAGATAACATCTCCTGCAAAAATGAAGTGTGAATGATTGCTGCAGAAGAACTTGCTGAAAAACAGCTGAAGTTAGCTAAAAACAGATGAAGTTAGCTATGAACAGCTGAAGTTAGCTAAAAACAGCTGAAGTATAGCTAAAAACAGTAAGTAAGAACTGAAATTAACAGAAGAAAACAAAAAGAACAGACATTTTCTGGATGTGGTTTAAATAAGCAGAAATTAGCAGAATAATAAGCAAATTTGCTTTGAAAAAGCTGAAATTAGCAAAAATAGCTGAAAAAGTAGCTGAAATGGCAGAGAAAAGCTTAAACTACCTAAAGGAAGTGGAGAGAGCACATTTTTGCTGAATTAAGCTGAAATAATTTTAAATGAATGCAACAAATTAGCTGAAAAGGCAACAAAAAAAATATATAGCAGAAAACAGCAGAAAAAGCTGAAACTTGCAGAAACCATCCAAACGTGGCATAACAAGCTGAAATTAGCAGAAATAAGTTGGAAGAAGCACAAAAATGATGTAGTTTGCAGAAAGAATCTGAAAGGAGCACAAAACAACCAAAACAACAGCTGAAAATAGCTGGAAAATAAATTCTAGTTTGCACAAGGAAGCTGAAAGAAGCTGAAGCAGAACAACATGTGAAAGGAGCAGAAAAAGATTGAAAACAAATCTAAAGATCTGAAGGATGTAAATGAGCTCAGTTCTTTTTCTATTTCTATATTCTATTATCTAAATCTATTTCAGTATTCTACAGAGTTAGAGATCTATTGAATGACCAGGCATTGTATATGTTATACAATACACTTATTGTTCCACATTTGATTTATTGTGTTGGTGTTTGGGGTAAGGCGTGTAGATCAATTACAAAACCTATTTTTGTTTTTCCGAAGAGAGTTCTAAGAATTATAACCAGAAAACCTTATCGTCATCCAACAAGTATATTATTTTATCAGATGAATTTACTGAAGTTTTACGATCTGGTGGATTATAATATTTTGTTAATGATGTATAGAGCTCATAATAATGTATTGCCTTTGAATGTTCAGATGTATTTTGTTAAACGGTTGAGTTGTTATAATCTCAAGGGAACTCATATGTTTGTTAAACATAGGACTAGTTTGAAAGGAAGGACTGCAATAGTTCAGGGAGTTAGGTTATGGAACGAAGAGGAAACTGACATTAAGGAAGCTAAATCAATATTTATATTTAAAAGAAAGATCAAGGATAAATTGTTAAGGAAATATGTTTAACGAAGACACGAGTTTAAATAGTAATTATTCTGATTAAGGGAGTTAATGAGTTATACGTTTTTTGTTTTGTATCAAATGAAATTGTTTGTTAGAAGATAAGGGGCAGATATAATACGACTTTTTCTTCATCTGCCACCTTTCATCTTATATTTTAATTTTCTTGTTATCTGTGTGTTACATTGTTTTATTTTGTGTCTGTTATTATAAAATGAATGAATCAATAAATGAAATGAAATGAGAATACATTTTAGAAACGGCTAAATATCACAAAAATTGTGGAACCAGCTAGAGGCTGAAAACCTACAGAATAAATAAAGTAGTCTGAATAATAATAAAAAGGATCACAACAGTGTGAATTGTTAATACGCGTCCACACAGTTAGAGCTCACAACAACATTTTCATTACCCGTTGAAGAGAACAAAAGGGTTTGTACATTTTCAGCTGGTTTTTAATTCTTTTAGTTTTAAACGTTTACCAACACTTTATTCTTTTTTGACAGAAAGATCCATCCCACCAGTGCAGCCCTCATCAATAAACGTCTGGCAACATGTCAGTGCTGTGATGTTTTATGAAGCAGTGTTTTATACCGTCACTCACATTAACTCCAACAAGCTCCTGACCCAAACATGGACACTGCTGCTGTGCAATTATGCAGAACCCTTTGATTTAGGAACTCTCAGCGGCGCCGAGCCGCAGGGCCAAGAGTCGACGTGCTCAGAACACGTCATTGACAGAATTTTATGTCGCTGTTGTCAAAGATCTTAACATGCCGGAATTTATAACCCCGAGAATAATAATGTCATATAAAAACTGACAGAGCCAAACAGCCCCCACCCCTTCCTCCCCCTTTATCCCCACAAACCCACCTACACCCCCAAATCATATCTGCCTTTCTCCGAGATGATGCTGTCAGACACTCTCCATCTCAAATGTATTCGCTTTATGTATTCCTCTTTTTTCAGAAAATGAAACATTTGTGTTTGACACTGAAGAAGAAGAAATCAATATGAGTTGTTCTTCGCCCTGCAGGGTCCGTTTCACCGTCTTGAAACTAATTTATATTCCTGCTACCGCCATAATAGAAAGGAGCAATTTATATCCTAATGTATTTTAGAAGGAAATGAGCGTAAAGAATTAAACAGAAAAGAAAATATTTAATCATAGACACCAGCTTTGTATTTTTTACTTGCATCATAAAAATAGTATTAGGTTTAGTTTTACAAAATGTCTGATTAAAAATTAAACATTACTTAAACATTAATGCTCTGAAATAATAAAATATTTCTCAGGTGTTTTTTTTTTCATGTTTATTAATGTTTATTAAATTTGTTCATTTTTTTTACAAAAGAAACAATACAAGACAATCTCATAATGATAGTGTACAAAATGTAAAAAAAATGAAAGGTAGCAGAAAGAAGAATAAATCTTATTATATCTGCCCCTTATCTCCAACAATCAGATTAAACAACAGTAGTCAAACCATGTAAACAATAATAATCTTCAACCAACTTTTTCCAACAATCAGGTTAAACAATAATATTCTTCAACCAACAGTACAAAATGACTAACTCTTTCTAATTTTCTAACTAATACAATACACATTACGTTATTTCACATATATTTTTTTAACACATTTGTTTTGATCATTTTTTTAAATGTAAACATTGACTTGGCATTTTTAACTACATTCTCCAAGCCATTCCATAATCTAATTCCCTGGATTGAGGTAGAACGTCCCTTCAAACTGGTTCTGAATTGTGGTTTTACAAACAACTCTGTTCCCTTAAGATTATAACAACTTTGTCTTTTAACAAAGTGCATTTGGATATTTAAAGGTAATGCATTATTTTGAGCTCTATACATAACTGATAAAATATTATAGTCTACCAAATCATGGAACTTCAATAATTTTAGTTGATAAAATAATGTACTTGATGGATGACGGTAATGCTTTCTAGTGATAATTCTTACAGCTCTTTTCTGTAATACAAAAATAGGCTTTGTGATTGTTTTACACGCTTTCCCCCAAACATCAATACAATAGATTAAGTGTGGAACAATGATTGTGTTATACAACAAATACAGAGCTTTATCATTCAATAGGTCTCTGACTTTGTACAGTACTGCAATCGATTTAGCTATTTTTATTCTTACAGAATTTATGTGTTGTTTCCATGTCAGTTTGTCATCAATGATAACACCCAAAAACTTCACCTCACTCACTCTACAAATCTCAACATCCTCAATTTTGAGTGGAACATCAACAGTTTTCTTTTTATTACCGAATATCATGTAATTAGTTTTCTCTAGATTTAATGATAATTTATTTATTTTAAACCAAGTTTGTATCTTGACAAATTCTGTCTTTATCAATTCTAACATTTGTTCTATATCTTCACCTGAACAGAAAAAAGTGGTATCATCAGCGAAAAGTACACATTTAAGGAGTCCTGACACATTTACCAAGTCATTCACATATAAAATAAAAAGCTTTGGTCCAAGTACAGAGCCTTGGGGAACTCCACATGTGATATTACAGAGGTCAGATCTTACATCATTTATTTGTACAAATTGTTTCCTATTTTTTAAGTAGCTAGATACCCACTGTAATGCTGGTCCTCTAATACCATATTTGTTCAGTTTTTCAAGGAGAATGGTGTGATCAATAGTATCGAATGCTTTTTTTAAATCAACAAAGATACTGATACAATGTTGTTTTTGATCGACAGCAGTAGTTATTTGTTCCATTAATTCCATGAGAGCCATTGATGTAGAGTTTTTTGATCTAAACCCATACTGACTGTTGCTTAGAATATTTTGTTTATCTATAAATTGGTCTAGTCTGTTTACAAATAGTTTTTCAAGAATTTTTGAAAACTGTGGTAACAAGGATATAGGTCTATAATTGTTGAATACACATTTATCACCATTTTTAAAAAGAGGAACGACCTTAGCTACTTTCATATTATCTGGAAAAATTCCTGTTGAAAATGATAAGTTACATATGTATGTGAACGGCTCAATAACATGGCTCATTATGTCCTTTACAAACATCATATCCATGTCCACCCAGTCTTTCGATCTCTTGTCTGTAAGATGTTTTACTACATTCATTATTTCCTCTTTGTTAGTTCCATTTAGGAAAATACTATTTGCACAACCTGTAATTGAGTGGATCATATTTTTATCTACTTTTGGTATCTTAGCTGCAAGGCTTGATCCAACATTCACGAAATATTGATTAAATCCATTTACAATTTCATTTTCATCATGAACTTCATCGTTGTCTTTTACAAAATATTTTGAAATACCAGTTTTTGCTTTATGATTCTTCAGTACACCATTCATTACTCGCCATGTTGCTTTCATATCACCATTAGTTTTATCTAATAATTTACTATAATATTCTTTCTTATGTTTCCTTATAATCCCTACTAATTTATTTTTATACTTTTTACATTCATATCAGGTAAATATTATTTTACAAACTTGTGCCACGGTTTGTAATATACATCACATAAAATTCACCATTTGAATGCTGTTGCTTGAAAAAAAGAATTACATTTGTTACTACTAAAGCAGCACTACTTGCTTGGCTAGCATTCTTAAAATGAATCTAACTGTTTGTGCCATTAAACAAAACAAAAATGTCCAAAATTAAAGAAAAGCACATTCTTACAAGCAGAGATTGCTTTCCTTAAAGAGCGACTAAACGGGCTCTGGGTCTTTAACTCCTCCCCAAGTTCAAATTCAAAAACTTCACCAATATGGGCGTTCCGATAGACTGCAGAGGCACCGCCTAGAGGAGGAGAGGAGGTGGGGTTAGAGCGAGTAGGTGGGTGTGGCCAGGACCGTGACATGCAGCTAGCATTAGCATAATATATGCAGCATGGAGAGTGACCAAAGCGACACCTCTAGTTTTGTCAGCGAGGTGGAGGAGGTCTATGACTTTTCTCCACTTTCCTCACCAGAAGAGGAGGAGGTAGAGGTGGATGACCAGTCTTTCAAAACATTGGGCTACTATCGGGGTGAGAGCTACTGGCCAGTAGTCATTCAGACCAGTCACTGAAGAGCTCTTTGGCACTGGGATGATGGTGGCGGTCTTCAGTCAGGTGGAAACTGTTGCCAGGGTGAAGGAAGAGTTAAATATATCGTCCATCACCTCGCAGAGCTGATGGGCACAGTCCCTCAGCACCCTCCCCTGGATGTCGTCTGTCCATTGCTTTATGAGGATTAATCCTCCTGGAGGTCCTTCTTTCTTCTGCTGAGTTCACACTGAGGAACTTTTCTTCAGATGGTGAAGTGAGTCTGGTGCTCTGTGGTCTATTTTAGAACCTGTTAAGAGCATCAGACAGTGATTGGTCCCTAGGGCATTGTGCACCTCTTAAGGGCGAGGCAAAGCTCCGCGCTGGAGCGAGCGCCGCGCCACGCCGTGTGAGCGCCGTGCCAGCGCCGCTGCACAAGCCTTTGAACGCTCGCGTGAACGCGCCAAGCTCCAATTTCACGACCGCTCACGCGCGCGCGTTGTCTCAGAATAAACTGCCCGGTGGCGGACTGTTTTGTATGAGACACAAATGTATTAAATATCCCTTCTTCATCGCTGATCAGACTTTTCTTTTGTTTTTTTTGCCAAAAGTCAAGTGATCGCTTGAAGCAATCACCATTCACTTCCTCCTCCGATGAGGAGGAATGAATGAACTTGTCACAAGTGAACTAAACGTCATGTCCAACATGGATGCGTCAGCTTCTAAATATTTCCTGGTGGGCTGTGGGCTGCAGGAGCAGCGTTCCCTGTTTTTATTTTATTTATTTTAACTTTTTATTAACATATAAACACAGAAAAACGCTGCGCAGCCTGTGGCTTTTCTCACCACTCAGACCTGTCAATCATTTCAGTAGGCGTGTCAGCAAATGACCAATCAGCGACCTCAGTTTGTCCTGTAGGTAAACGCTCCGCGCGCAGCTGCTCACACAGAGCTCTGCTGTGAACAGCCTGCGCGCAGCATGTGCGCGTTGAGCGGCGCTGGCAACAACGCAGAGGTCTGCCTCGCCCTTAGCCCCTCCACATGCTCTGTGGGTCCTGTGAGGAGAAATGTCCTTGGGGCTTCCGTGCGTATGTAGCTTTGGCCCCTAATACCATCAGACAGCTCTTTCCTTGTCTTCCCCAGTTCATGAGTCACCAGACCTGAAGGCAGTGTTCCTGGTTTTCATTGCTTGATTCCAGTCCAGAAAAGCACTCATCTGTAAAACTACAAACAGTCACTACAACGGGGGATGTTGGTGTACCACTCACTTGTTTTTCCTCCATCTCTGCTGGTTTCACAAGAAGCTCTACCACCAAACTGAAACTATGCATGACCTAAAATAGTCCTGGAATAAGATGGACTTTGTTAACACGGATGAGGAGGAATTGTTTCTGCATAATTAAGTTTTTTATTTTTAAAGTCACACAGAGTAAATGTGAGCTGGTTTTTCATCTCATTGTCTTAGACAAGCAGAGTTTGGGCATGTGTTTGGTTGAATGAACCAGATGTGTCGGATTCCTCGTATGTCAGATAAACCATGTGCATGTTTAAAACGGTGACTGCAAACCTGCATGGTTCTGAACATAATGCAGTGTGTAGTTCCCTCTGAAGAAACAAAATGTTCCTGAAGTGGAGCCGTTTAGAACTCGACAGCATCAGAACCGGTGCTGTTCAGTCTTGTTCAGGCAGTGATCCTCGTGTGCGGTCGGACCTGTCGGACGGCTCCATGAGTTTCCAGTCACCACACCTACATTCCACCACAGACATGTGAAACCGCCTGTGTCATGCCAGGCTGCTTTAACGTCTGTGGGAAACCGCTCGTGGTCTTCTACATCTTCTCTCATGTGTTTGTGGGATCAACAGAGTCCATGCTCAATCATCCAGGTAAACAATCCAACCATTTCCACTCAGGTCGTCTTGACAAACTGAAAGAAAAAAAACTCCACCCAGAAATGTCCCCTGCCGGGACTTGAACTGGCAACCTGCTCACTGAGAGGCTGCAGCTCTACCAGTGGAGCCACCGTGCTGCATCGGCCTTTTCATTGAACAGGTCAAAGGTCGTACACAGAGCAGCGTCTTGATGCAAAGATCAAATGTTGGAATGAGCAGCTGCACACAGGCTCGTTGATCTGAGGGCTCAACATCCTCATGTTCTCCACATGATCTCCACATGTTCTCCACATGTTCTCATGTTCTCCTCATGTTCTCCACATGTTCTCCACATGTTCTCCACATGTTCTCATGTTCTCCTCATGTTCTCGTCATGTTCTCGTCATGTTCTCCTCATGTTCTCCACATGTTCTCCACATGTTCTCCACATGTTCTCGTCATGTTCTCCACATGTTCTCCACATGTTCTCATGTTCTCGTCATGTTCTCCACATGTTCTCCACATGTTCTCCACATGTTCTCCACATGTTCTCCACATGTTCTCCACATGTTCTCGTCATGTTCTCCACATGTTCTCCACATGTTCTCCACATGTTCTCCACATGTTCTCCACATGTTCTCGTCATGTTCTCGTCATGTTCTCCACATGTTCTCCACATGTTCTCCCATGTTCTCCACATGTTCTCGTCATGTTCTCGTCATGTTCTCCACATGTTCTCCACATGTTCTCCACATGTTCTCCACATGTTCTCCATGTTCTCCACATGTTCTCCACATGTTCTCCACATGTTCTCCACATGTTCTCCACATGTTCTCCACATGTTCTCGTCATGTTCTCCACATGTTCTCCACATGTTCTCCACATGTTCTCCACATGTTCTCCACATGTTCTCGTCATGTTCTCGTCATGTTCTCCACATGTTCTCCACATGTTCTCCTCATGTTCTCCACATGTTCTCGTCATGTTCTCGTCATGTTCTCCACATGTTCTCCACATGTTCTCCACATGTTCTCGTCATGTTCTCCACATGTTCTCCACATGTTCTCATGTTCTCGTCATGTTCTCCACATGTTCTCCACATGTTCTCCACATGTTCTCCACATGTTCTCCACATGTTCTCCACATGTTCTCGTCATGTTCTCCACATGTTCTCCACATGTTCTCCACATGTTCTCCACATGTTCTCCACATGTTCTCGTCATGTTCTCGTCATGTTCTCCACATGTTCTCCACATGTTCTCCACATGTTCTCGTCATGTTCTCGTCATGTTCTCGTCATGTTCTCCACATGTTCTCGTCATGTTCTCGTCATGTTCTCGTCATGTTCTCGTCATGTTCCACCATCACCATGTGATGTTCCACCATCACCCTCAGCACTGGCTCTCCTCAAGGATGTGTGCTGAGCCCTCTCCTGTTCACTCTGCTCACATATGATTGTACAGCCACACATCCAGGCTGTCATATTGTTAAGTTTGCAGATGATACAGCTGTGGTGGGATGCATCACAGATAATGATGAATCCAGCTACAGACAGGAGGTGGAACATCTGGAGAGCTGGTGCAAAGAGAACAACCTTCACATGAATGTGAAGAAGACGAAGGAGATGATTGTGGACTTCAGAAGGAACAAACACACCCACACCCCACTGTATATAGGTGGATCTGCAGTGGAAGTGGTCTCCAGCTACAAATACTTGGGTGTACACATGAATGATAACCTCAGCTGGAGCAACAACACCACCAGCCTGATCAAGAAAGGTCATCAGAGACTCTACTTCCTCAGACGGCTGAGACGAGCTGGTCTGAGCAGCCCAGTTCTCACCTCCTTCTACAGGTGTGCAGTGGAGAGCATCCTGTGCTCCAGCATCAACGTGTGGCATGGAGGCTGCACAGTTGCAGAGAGGAAAGCTCTGCAGAGAGTGGTGAAGGCTGCACAGAAGTCTGTTGGAGTCAGTCTCCCCACCATCACAGACATTTACACCTCCAGATGCAGGAAAAGAGCCACCTGCATCATGAAAGACCTCACTCACCCAGCACACTCACTCTTTGCCCCACTCCCCTCGGGACGGAGGTTGAGGAGCATCAAATGTAGAACCACTAGACTGAGGAACAGCTTCTACCCTGAGGCTGTTAGACTCATGAATAAATAAATAATAAGAATAAACACTGCAAAATGTCACATCATGCTGATGCTGATCTGTTTCTTGTTGCTGCGTTCATCTGTGACCATCTGCTCATGTTCGTGCTGCTGTTTATAATGATGTTTTTCTACTACATTAGGGCTTAGTGTATTACTAGCTGATGTCTCTCTTAGTTAATCCTAGATGTTATTATTGTTTTTCTCTTGCATTTGTTGTTGGATGTAACTGGGACCCTGTGTACATAATCTCGTTTTCAACACATGTACTACATGCGGTGCAAATGACAATAAATTCTCTCTGACTCTGACTCTGATGTTGTCCTCATGTTGTCCTCATGTTGTCCTCATGTTCTCGTCATGTTCTCCTCATGTTGTCCTCATGTTGTCCTCATGTTCTCCTCATGTTCTCATGTTCTCATGTTCTCGTCATGTTCTCGTCATGTTCTCCTCATGTTCTCGTCATGTTCTCGTCATGTTCTCATGTTCTCCTCATGTTGTCCTCATGTTGTCCTCATGTTCTCCTCATGTTCTCCTCATGTTCTCCACATGTTCTCCACATGTTCTCGTCATGTTCTCGTCATGTTCTCCTCATGTTCACGTCATGTTCTCCTCATGTTCTCCTCATGTTGTCCTCATGTTGTCCTCATGTTGTCCTCATGTTCTCCCCGCTTGACCCAATAGACCCTTTCCCAGACATTAATCTGGATCCCAACTTTGCCAAAGACAGTGGTCCGCTGCTAAACAATATAGACCCAAAGATGAACTTGTGCAGAACTGGTCAAAAAGAACTTTACAAGACTTATGTTAAGATCCTGAACAAGAGAACTCTGCAAAACAGAGCTGTCAGCGTGTGGGACAACAAACTTGGAAATCAGAGGCCCCAGTGGAGGACTCTTTACAAACCTCCAATAAAGAAACGGACTGGCGATCTTCAATGGAGGATCCTTCACGGTGCCATTGCAACAAACTCATTTTTGTCTGTCATCAATCCTGAGGTTTTAAACGAGTGTCCTTTTTGCAGTCTGTCTGAGAGTGTTTTTCATGTTTTTACAGATTGTGCTAGACTGATTGATCTGTTTAATCTAATGACAACGATCTTTAGCCTCTTTGACACCGTTTTCACCAAATCAGTTTTCATTAATGGAGTACGTTACAGCAAAGCCACAAAGTTTAAATCCCAAACTTTAAACTTTCTGGTAGCCGAAGCAAAAATGGCTGTTTATTTGTCTCGCAGGGACAGACTGCAGGCTGGACCTCAACTTGATGCCGTGGCTCTGTGGAAGTGCAACATCAAGGCCAGACTGGCGCTGGAGTTTTGCTTCCACAGAGACACTGGACACTTGGAGAGTTTTGTGAAACTGTGGGGATTTAAGAAGGTTTTATGCACCATTTCTGATCAGGGAGAAATACAATACAACAAGCTCCTCATGTAAATATTTTATTTTATTTTAAGCTTGCTGATGTCCTGATCATATTTTTAACACTGTTGTGTTAATTTTATTATTGTGTAAATAAAGTTTTGTGAAAAATCAAAAAAAAAAATCAATCTCCTCATGTTCTCGTCATGTTCTCGTCATGTTCTCGTCATGTTCTCGTCATGTTCTCCTCATGTTCTCCTCATGTTCTTGTCATGTTCTCCTCATGTTCTCATGTTGTCCTCATGTTCTCGTCATGTTCTCGTCATGTTCTCGTCATGTTCTCCTCATGTTCTCCTCATGTTCTTGTCATGTTCTCCTCATGTTCTCATGTTGTCCTCATGTTCTCGTCATGTTCTCGTCATGTTCTCGTCATGTTGTCCTCATGTTCTCCTCATGTTCTCCTCATGTTCTCATGTTGTCCTCATGTTCTCGTCATGTTCTCGTCATGTTCTCGTCATGTTGTCCTCATGTTCTCCTCATGTTCTCCTCATGTTCTCATGTTGTCCTCATGTTCTCGTCATGTTCTCGTCATGTTGTCCTCATGTTCTCCTCATGTTCTCCTCATGTTCTCATGTTGTCCTCATGTTCTCGTCATGTTCTCGTCATGTTGTCCTCATGTTGTCCTCATGTTCTCCTCATGTTCTCCTCATGTTCTCCTCATGTTCTCCTCATGTTCTCCTCATGTTCTCCACATGTTCTCGTCATGTTCTCGTCATGTTCTCGTCATGTTCTCGTCATGTTCTCCTCATGTTCTCGTCATGTTCTCCTCATGTTGTCCTCATGTTGTCCTCATGTTGTCCTCATGTTCTCCTCATGTTGTCCTCATGTTGTCCTCATGTTCTCGTCATGTTCTCGTCATGTTCTCGTCATGTTCTCGTCATGTTCTCATGTTGTCCTCATGTTCTCGTCATGTTCTCGTCATGTTCTCGTCATGTTCTCGTCATGTTCTCGTCATGTTGTCCTCATGTTGTCCTCATGTTCTCCTCATGTTCTCCTCATGTTCTCCTCATGTTCTCCTCATGTTCTCCACATGTTCTCGTCATGTTCTCGTCATGTTCTCGTCATGTTCTCGTCATGTTCGCGTCATGTTCTCGTCATGCTCTCGTCATGCTCTCGTCATGTTCTCGTCATGTTCTCGTCATGTTCTCGTCATGTTCTCGTCATGTTCGCGTCATGTTCTCGTCATGCTCTCGTCATGCTCTCGTCATGTTCTCGTCATGTTCTCATCATGTTCTCGTCATGTTCTCATCATGTTCTCCTCATGCTCTCCACATGTTCTCCTCATGTTCTCATGTTCTCCTCATGTTCTCATCATGTTCTCATCATGTTCTCATGTTCTCCTCATGTTCTCATGCTCTCGTCATGCTCTCGTCATGCTCTCGTCATGTTCTCGTCATGTTCTCATCATGTTCTCCTCATGTTCTCCTCATGTTCTCGTCATGTTCTCCTCATGTTCTCGTCATGTTCTCGTCATGTTCTCCTCATGCTCTCCACATGTTCGCCTCATGTTCTCCTCATGTTCTCCTCATGTTCTCCTCATGTTCACCTCATGTTCTCCTCATGCTCTCCACATGCTCTCCTCATGTTCTCGTCATGTTCTCGTCATGTTCTCGTCATGTTCTCCTCATGCTCTCCACATGTTCGCCTCATGTTCTCTTCATGTTCTCCTCATGTTCTCCTCATGTTCGCCTCATGTTCGCCTCATGTTCTCCTCATGTTCTCCTCATGTTCTCCTCATGTTCTCCACCTCTTACAGACTGTGTCTCAGAGCTCTCAATTTGCTCAATCAGAAAAACATTTACAGAAAAAACATCATTGTTCATGTTTTCTTTGTTGTGACGGCTCGAGTTTCTGTCCAGGAAGAGGCCTCACGGTCCACCATGCTGAAGCGTCTGGACAGGATCCGGTTCCGGGGCCAGAGGCGGGACGAGTTCCTGGATCTGTACGAGTCGCCCAGTACGTCGGACACGGAGTGCAGCGAGGATGCTGTGATCAAACCTCACATCTCCATCAAAGACCTGGAGGAGCTGAGGGATGATGGAGAGCAGCAGAGTGACGTCCAGGTGCAGAACTGACCCACACTGGACCTGGTGTTGGTCCGATCCGGTTCTTTATCTTCTCTTCTGTTTGTGTATCTAAGGCTGGTCCAGAACCTTTTTCAGCTACACTCCAAGATGAGCCAAAGACTGACTTAAATGAGGTCAAAGGTCTCTTAGAAGTTGCGTTGTTGGAGAAACACTTCCTGCGTGAGTATGTCAAAGTCAAAGTCAACTTTATTGTCAGAACTGCAATATGTACAGGACATACACAGGATTGAAATTGCGTTTCTCTCAGTCCCTCGGTGCAACAGTAACCATTTAAACACTAAAACACTGAAACATTTAATAAACATAAGCATAAAATGAAATAATAAAAGTGTAATACTGTCCTGAGTTTTTTGCATAGTAGTATAAAAGTGTAAAAAGTATATCTATAAAATAAAATGAAAGTTCTGGCATTGACATTTGTAATAGAGTGACAAAGCAGCATATGAAGTTTATGTACACAGTATATGTATGAGGTAGTTGATATTGGTATAGAGGTAAAGTGGCATATGCAATAAGGCTAGTAAAAAAAAATATATATATATATATATATATATATATATATATATATATATATATATATATCAGCAGTAGTGTAGATATAAAAAGTAGTGTAAATGTAAACAGTAGTAATAAATGT
>JBBPBX010016144.1:10375-34129 GCA_038048925.1 Garcialebias charrua | reverse complement strand
AATACAAACATTAGTGCAAATATGAGAAGTAGTGCAAACTGAATGAGCACATGACCGAGAGTTTAGTGAATAACCCGTTTGATGACACAGAGTCCAGTGTTAAAAACTTTGTGTTGTGTGGTAATGTGTGAAAGTTTTTTGTGTTAAGGCAGTTCAAATGGGAGGGGAGGCAGAGCAGGCAGAGTGTTTAGCATCCTGACTGCCTGATGAACAGAGCTGTCTCTCAGTCTGCTGGTTCGAGCCTGGAGACTCCTCAGTCTCCTCCCTGATGGCAGCAGGCTGAAGCAGCTGTGTAGTGGCGCTACAGGCGTTAGCACAGCGACCTCAGCCGTCAGGGTGGGCCTGCCCCACAGCATGCTGGGTAATGTGTGAATATTTGCCTTTTTAAATAATTCCCACACAGAACTACAGTACAATGAACCCCTGCAGTCCTGCTCTGACACATGACCTTTGGTAATCCTCACTTTATTTTAGTCAAAGAATTTACAGATGTTCTGGGATTTAAATCTGGTTTTAATCTGTGTTGTTTCTGCTGGATCCTTTTTTATTCACCACAAATGTTTTCCATGTGTCTGTAAACTTTCTTTGAAACTTCATCCACATGTATGAACGGCCTAAAACATCTGGTTGTTGGGCACGATGCTTGATTTGGACGGGGTGCTCTGTGTGCACGTGCTGAAACCTGCTTCTGAGACTCCAACAGGAGCGAAGGTTACTCATGGGACAGATGTGGTTGGGACAGATGTGGTTGGCAGGCCGAAGGGACACCTGGACAGGTCTGACAAAGTCCTCTGGATGGAAGACAAAATGTTTCTCCCTTAAAGAAACTGGTCCAGATGTTGTCATCTACCTGGATGATTGAGCCTACAACCTTTTTTCATTAATCTACAAAAGTTAAGTCTGGTCCTCTGGACATTCAAAAAACAAAACAAAACAAAAAAAAAAAAAACTGTAGAAACGTTTCGTCTTTCGTCCGAAAGACTTCCTCAGTCTGAGCTGCTGTGTTCAGCTCAGTCTTATAAATAGCACCCTCCCACAGTGGATCAACCAGTTGGCTGATGACAGCCGAAACCAGCTGCTCACATGATCAAGGAGGACCATCAGCCTAACGATGGATCGTTAGCACCCTGATGGTTGTTTGCTACAGAGGGCTGAGTGATTCTCAGCCCCCTCTCAGCTGAGTGAACAAACAGAGTAATATTGTGTATGTTGTTCAGTGTCAGGAGGGTGATCAGTCTTATATCGGGGAAACTAAACAGTCACTGGCCAAAAGGATGGACCAGCACAGAAGATCAATATCATCAGGTCAGGACTCTGTGGTCTACACTGTACAAAGTCTACACGCCTTTACCTTTGATCACGTCATGCATTCACTGTGTCATTGTTTCAATAATCTACAATGTCACAAGATCTATTTAATCCAGTGTTGCGTTAATTTTTCACCAAGATCTTGCATTGATGACTAGACACTAGTCATGATGGATGCATCACTTCACCTGCCTCTCTTCTTACCCTGATGTACCCATCACTCTGGAACAGGGTCAATCTGGACTCATCAGACCACATGACCTTCTTCCATTGCTCCACAGTCCGATCTTTATGCTCCCTAGCAAATTGAAGCGTTTTTTTCTGGTTAGTTTCACTAGTTAGTGGTTTTCTTAAGACTACACAGCTGTTCAGTCCCAGTCCCTTGAGTTCCTTCACATTGTGCGTGTGGAAATGCTCTTACTTTCACTATTAAACACAGCCCTGAGTGCTGCTGTTGTTTTTCTTCCATTTGATTTCACTAAACGTTTAAATGATCACTGATCACGATCATTCAGGATTTTATTTCCAGCCACATTTCTTCCTGGAAGACGATGTGTCCTCACTATCCTTCCAGTTTTTAATAATGTGTTGGACAGATCTTAACCCAGTTTAGTAGTTTCTGCATCTCCTTAGATGTTTTCTCTGCTTGATGCCAATGATTTGACTCTTCTCAAACAGACTGACATCTTTTCCACGACCACGCCATGTGTCTTTGACATGGTTGTTGAAGAAATGAGAAGCAACTCATTGCACCAGTTGTGTTAAATAACTTGTTGCAGCTGAAACCTCATCACTCATGCAGTCATTATCAACAGGAGGCTCGGACCTGCTTTAGTTCAATCCAGGTGGAGACTTTGTTTGGGCCAGGCAGCGTAGATTGCTCTATAATAGTCTGGATGGGTGTACAGTATTCTTGTATCTGTTTGATTTGATTGTGAGTCCCAGTAGACTGAAGTCCATGGGTGAGAAAATCTACACCTGATGAAATGTTGAAGTCAGCCCCGTTCAAGATGGCCGACACAGCTAATTGAGAACACAAAAATCTCTTTACTCAGATGAGTTATTTTCCCACAACACAGACTCCCAGCCTGAACACACCTGGTTGTGTTGGACACCTGTCCTGACTGAAAATCGACAACATGTCGCCCGCCATGTTGGACACCACATTTTTCGATTGGTTGGTGCTTTCAGGACGTGTTGGGGACGATCCTCCGCTTCAGACCAACAAATCTAGATGTTCACTCACAACTACTGAAAGGTGGCCAGTAGAGGAGCAGGGCGTCATTTAATTTTTTTGTCCTAATTTTGTGGTTCAGAGGAGGAGCTGAAGAAATTTCGAGAGGAGTCCCATGTGGAGTGGTGGAAACAGGAGCTGGAGAAGGAGCGCTGCAGACGGATGGAGCTGGAGCAGAAGATGAACGAAGCTGTGAAATCAGGGTGGGTTAAGTAAACGTTCTAAACTAGTCCCATTGAACGGACCATTCTGTCCCGTTTCCTGGACTGACACCTTTGCTTACAGGCTTGAAGACTCACCATCTCAGACACCTAAAGCTCCGCCCCCTTCTCCATCTGCAGCCACTAGTACAGGTAAGCAACTCATGCTCATACTGGATTTAGGATTTGAGATGAGCTCCGATCAATAAAATACGTATCCTGTCTTGTATCTTTATACCACAGACAAACGAAAAGAAACCTTGTCTAACAGTTTCCTGAATCGGCTCTACGACCGTTTGGGAATTTATACAGAAGATTTTCGCTTCCAACCGGAGGAAACGACGGTGGAGACGGAGGAGCCACTGAGTGCCAGGAGGTGAGGAGCAGAAAACATCTGTACTTGGTTCATTAAAGCGTGTGTGATGGAAAGGGTCCTCCTCCCACCTGTCATTTACTCACAATGGACACATTTGTTGTATTCAAAGAAATAAAATGTGTGAAGTATGTGGAGTTTTTGAGAATGGAAAGATTCACACAATCAGAGACTCAAATAAAAAAATCAGCAAGGATAGGTGGGTGTGGTCGTAAGATGGAGTAAGTCGCACTTGCCAGTGCTCCGGTTGAAACTTATTTTTTAGCACCACCAAGCCCTCTACAGTTAATATTTTTTGCCTATTATCACGCACACAACTTCCACCAAACATCTCTTTTAAAGATTTTAAATTAAAAATGTCTCAAAAGTCGACAAGATCGAAGGACGCCGAGAAGGATGACGCTGGCCTAATAACCCTCGAGGCAATTACGTCGCTGCTCGAGGAGCACCGCGCGGCTCTGTCAGCTGAGTTCAAATTCAAGATCTTTTTTATTGAATTTTTCTTTTTTTTTTTCAGACAACAACAACAACAACAAACAAAAACAACAACAACAACAAAAAACACAACAATCAATCTAAGTTACAACATGTAGAAAATAATCCCTACCCAATCACTGCCAAAAGAAAGGGAAAAAAATAAATAAAAGGTAAAATAGCCAAGATACTGCATTAACCTGAATGAGTTGTGTTGTCAAAGAGACTGGAACAGATTCAGGAAAGGTCCCCAGACATTCTCAAATTTACCCTCTTTCTGTTGGAGTGTGAATCTGATTTTCTCCAGCTTTAAACAGGACATGATGTCAGCCAACCACTGAGCGTGAGTGGGTGGAAACGGTTCTTTCCACCTAAGCAAAATAGCTCGTCTGGCCAGGAGAGAGGTGAATGATATTACATGTTGTTGGTTTTTATTTAGGTTTGTCATGCCCTCTACAAGACCAAACAGAGCAATCAGTGGGTCAGGGTTCAGGCGTGTATCTAGTACATGTGATAAAGTCTGAAAGATTTCCCGCCAATATTTGTTCAGAGATGGGCAAAACCAAAACATATGGGAGAGAGAGGCTTCAGCATGTTTGCATCTCACACAGTATGGGCTGACATCAGGATACATAGAGGACAATTTCAGTTTAGAGATGTGAGCTCTGTGCACCACTTTAAATTGTATTAGACAATGTCTAGCACAGAGAGAACTGGAGCTCACCAGTTTGAGTATGGAGGTCCAAGAGTCCTCTGAAATAGAGGAGCCGAGATCCTCTTCCCAAGCAGCTTTGATTTTATCTGAGGAAGCACGCTTCAAATCCAATAGTTTACTGTAAATGAATGAAATGGACTGTTTTTTATTTGGGTCTAGAGAAAGAATAGTGTCAACAATACTGCTATCAGTTGAAATGGAGAGGCTGGACAAATGAAGAGTAATAAAGTGCCGTATTTGGAGATACCTAAAAAAATTGGACTGGGGAAGACTAAATTTTTCACATAGTTGTTGAAATGAAGCTAAAGTGTTATTGAGAAACAAGTCATTGAAGCGTACTATACCCCTTCTTTGCCATTCTTTAAAAACAGAGTCCTGAGATGAGGGTTTGAAAAGTTGGTTAGACATGATAGGGCTATAGAGAGAGAAACTAGAGAAATTGAAACATTTACGAAATTGTGCCCAGATTTTTAGTGAGTGTTTTATAACTGGATTTATAACAGTTGTAAGTGGTGGAAGCGGGAGTGAGGATCCCAAGAAAGCCACGGAGGACCATTTCCCAGAACACTGTGACTCCATCTCTACCCAGTCAGGGCTGTCAGGCCTGTTGTAATAGAATGACCAGAATGCTAGACAGTGCAAGTTTGCTGCCCAATAATAAAAGCGGAAATTTGGAAGGGCAAGACCGCCTGCGGCCTTAGTTTTTTGGAGATGTGTCTTATTTAAGCGTGGACGTTTTCCTTGCCACAGATATGATGAAATGATGGAATCTAACTGAACAAAGAATGAACCAGGGATAAAAACAGGAATATTTTGAAAAAGATATAAAAACTTAGGTAAAGTGACCATCTTGACTGAGTTAATACGGCCTGTGAGGGAAATGGAAAGCGGTGACCATCGGGATAATGCCTGCTTTGTCTGATTCAACAGAGAGACAAAGTTTTCTTGATATAAATCTTTATACCTCCTCGTAACTGTAACACCCAGGTAAGAGAATTTTGTCTTCTCAATTTTAAGAGGCCATTTACCAAAGTCAAGAGTCTGCGCCAGGGTATTGACAGGGAAAATTACACTTTTACTCAGGTTTAATTTGTAACCAGAATTTATTCCAAATTCCTCAAGTAATGATAAAACGGAGGGCAGCGTGTCAGTCGGATGAGAAATGAAAAGTAAAAGGTCATCAGCATAAAGGGAGACCTTGTGCTCCATATCGCCTCTCCAGATTCCTGAAATTGTGTCACAGGACCGCAAAGCAGTGGCAAGAGGTTCAATTGCCAGGTCAAAGAGCATAGGGCTCAGTGGGCATCCCTGGCGAGTTCCTCGATGTAGACTGAAGGGTTTTGATATCTGAGAGTTGGTACGAATGGTTGCGGTGGGATGTGAATAAATTAATTGCACCCATGTAATGAAATTGGGGCCAAAACCAAATTTGTCAAGAACATTAAACAAGTAGTCCCATTCAACCCGATCAAATGCTTTCTCTGCATCAAGGGAAATAACACACTCAGGAACAGTATCCGAAGGAGAATAAATAATGTCCAAAAGGCGTCTGACATTAAAAAAGGAGTGCCTGCCTTTAATGAATCCAGTCTGGTCTTTTGATATGATGAAAGGAAGGATCTTTTCCAACCTTTGAGCAAGAACTTTGGCTAAAATTTTGGCGTCTGTATTTAAAAGGGAGATTGGTCGATAAGAGGAACAGTGAGTTGGGTCTTTTCCTTTTGAAGGAAACATGAGGGAGACCATATATTGTGTCTTTAAACACATATAGTGCCACCCAGATGTAACTAAAGGATTTTAACAGGGGTCAGTATTAAGCTGACCTCTTTATCCTTAATTAATTTACTTATTCAGATTGAATAGTAATTTCACGGATTCTTTTCTTTTTCAGTTTACCCAATATTTCTGTGATCTTTATGATGGATAAATAAACAAAGCCATAGAGTGACAATGGACACGTTAACTTAGCTTGATATGTCAAAGAGACACTATCATTTATTTAAAATGAATCAACTAAATTAACACCATTACACTTGATTGACAGGATTTCACTTTCTTGTAATTTAAAACGTCAGCACACTTAAATTCAACACAACAGACATAGATTTCACTTTCTTGTAATTTAAAACGTCAGCACACTTAAATTCAACACAACAGACATAAATACTAGATGTTAAACATATTTAGTCTGTGGCTCTTTAACTTAAAATAGTTTCCAGCTTAGATTGAGAGGGGAAAGAATAGGAGGAAAGATTTAAGAAGAAATTATCGTGAGCATGATACCAGAGTGACACTTCTCCTCCGACTTCTGCTAAAATCCAGGTACGTTTTGTAAACAGCTCTTTACCTTTCGACGACGAGTCTGATAAAGAAATGACACCAGCCTTCAGATGCACAGAGTCCTTTAGTCCCAGCACGTCCAAAACTGGTTTTAGTTTACGTTTCAACGTCTCCTGGTTTCGCTTGGTCATCAGAGAATATGTCAGCTCCTGGCCTCTGACTTCAAGATAAACTTATTCCAGGAAGGAATAAACAAAGTTTTTGAGCTTACGCTCGTTCGAAGTGGACCCATAACAACATGTTATCAGTCCCAGCTGGATGACGAGTCCTTAGCGCGTGACTGGTGGTCATTCAGCTCTTTGGGAAAAGTTCACATCTCTTTGAAGTTCCCAGCAAACTCTGAAGCGTTCAGCAAAAGTTAGAACTTAAAAGCAGGATCAAAAGAGAGGAGTGAGCTTGTGTTATCGCGACCCAAGGTTACAGCCAGAGCAGAGGGAGATTTGTTTAGGAAAAGACAGAGAAGCTGGAGCCTTGTTCATGAAAAACAACGGATTAACCTGTCTTCTGACTCTCTAAACAAAACCGTCTGGTCTATGTGACCCGAGATTTCAACTTTAACACAGCAGTGAACACAGTTTAAACTCTTACAGAATAACATAGCTTAAAAGCACACATCATGAAAATGACAAAAGTTATTCTTTTGATCTCATCAGCCTAAAATCAAAGATAGAAATAGTCTCTTTTGGTGACTATGTGACTAATTTGTAGTAAATGTCTTGCTTTACTGAGAGGTCAGTAAAGGTCATCACTGGACAGTTCAAGAACCTTAGTTTGACCCTGGGTAGGTCCACTACACTTTCTTTGCAATGAGGGTAATGCAGGCCTCTAAAAAAGATTTCAGAAGGGATCCTTGGTCAAATGACTCTAAGAGAACCGAGTGTAGGAGTGGGGAAAGTAATGAAGAAAATTTCTTAAAAAATTCAGCAGGGAAGCCGTCAGGACCCGGACATTTGCCAGACTGCATTACCGATACAGCTGACACAATTTCTGTCAGGGATATTGGGATCTCCAGTGCATCTTTCAGGTTGGGTGTGAGTTTTGGCATGTTGGTCTTTTCGAAAAACTGAGAAGATAAATTCTTGTTGGTTTGGGATTCTGAAGTATATAAATGGGAATAAAAGTCCTTAAATGCTCTGTTAATTTGTAAATGATCTAGAGTTGTGGTGCCGTTCTCTAATTGGATCTTAGGGATGATTTGTTTAGCCATGGCACCCTTCAACTGATTTGCCAGTAGTTTTCCTGACTTTTCTCCATGTATGTAAAATGATGATTTACTTTTCAAAAGTGATTGTTCTATTGAGTATGTAGACAATAAATCAAACTTAGTTTTGAGTTCTACTTTTTTTTGTACAGATTAGGGCATTTGTTTTGAGCATATTGTTGATCAATTTCTTTTATCTGCTGGGCTAAATCAGTTCTTTCTTTTTGAGATTTTTGCCTCAGCCGGGCGGTATATGAAATGATTTGTCCCCTAAGATAGGCCTTAAGGGTATCCCAAACTGTTGACAGTGGGATCCCAGGAGTTCTGTTTATGGATAGAAAGAAGGTTATTTCTTTTTCTATAAATGTAACAAAATCATTGTTTAACAGTAACGTTGAATTGAATCTCCACTGTCTACTCCTTATAGGAATGTCAGGGAGGGACAAAGACAGAGTGACAGGTGCATGGTCTGAGATGACAATACTGTGGTAGTCACAGCCACGGACAGAGGGAAGAAGTTTGTTGTCCATGAAAAAGTAATCGATCCTCGAGTATGAATGATGAACATGAGAAAAAAAAGAATATTCTCTCTCAGCTGGGTGTAAAAAACGCCATACATCGCACAGGCCATACTTAGATAGAAAGGCACGAATAGTGTGGGACGACCTGCTGGCTGTGGCAGGGTTTGTAGAGGATCTGTCCAAAACTGGGTCCAACCAGCAATTCAAGTCACCACTGAGTATCAATGAGTATGTGTTTAGGTCCGGGAGCAGTGAGAATAATTTCTCAAAGAAACCAACATCATCCGTATTTGGGGCATAAACGTTAACTAGCACTACTGGTGTGTTGTACAATTTACCGGAAACAATCACAAAACGACCATATTTATCTGAGTTAACTTGAAAAGGTTCAAATGAAATGTCTTGACTGATGAGGATCGAGACGCCCCGAGCCTTTGCTCGAAATGAGGAATGGAAACTCTGCCCGTGCCATGTTTGCAGTAATCGTTTGCTATCGTCACTTCTAATGTGAGTCTCCTGCAGGAAAGCAATGCCTGTATTTAACTGTTTTAAATGAGAGAGCACCTTCCTTCTCTTGACGGGGTGGTTCAAACCTTTGACGTTCCAGCTTGACAACACCAACTGACCACTCATATTACTAATAATTTGTATAAGAAAGGTAGGTAATACAGTCTAATGTGTTGATGGCTGTGCAGTTCTTGGCAAAGTGAAAGAAAATATAAATTAATGGCAGTGATGGACCCCCCACCCCCTCCCTTTCCCACCCTGGACAGCTGCAACAGACAGAAGCAGCAAGCTCCATAGAAATTAAAAATAAGTCTCCTGTCTAACTTTTAAACTAGTGCTCCAGTATCATCAGAGGAAAAAAAAATGTATAAGCACCTCATGCAAGGCCAAAAATGTACACATAGATGTGTGATCACGCATACACATATAAACAAAGTTAAATTAATCCTAATCCTAAATTAAATCTTCAATCAGTCCAAGACCAATTCAAGATTCAATTCAAGATAGTCAACAGGTAAACAAGAAGAGGAAAAATGTTAATAGTTCAAAATAATATATTGAAAACATTATATATTTCACCCATTTTTATACATGGATAGGCCTACTTCAATTATTTATGTGCCTAAATACCTAATGCCTAAAAAAAAAAAAAAAAAAAAAAAATTTATAAGCACCTCACAAACTAGTTTAAAGTATGCAAGGCCAAAAAATGTATACACATAAATGTGTACCGGTAATCACGCACACATATACAAACGTAAAGTTAAATTAATCCCAATCTCAAATTAATTATCAATCAATCCAGGACTAACCCAAGATTCAGCTCAAAATAGTCAACAGGTAAACGAGAAAAGGAAAAATGTTTCATTTCAAAAATGTTAATAGTTCAAAAAAAGCCGCAACTAAAAAAGTCTCAGATAATCAGAGTATGGGCAGAGTCCTGCTCATCTGTTCCTCACCTCATGTAAAGAAAAGTTTAGTGTAATAATCAAAGCCAGTGCGGGAACAGCGCATTGCTCATCAGTAAGAAGAAAAGTTTAAATATTACTTGCGCTGTGAAGCCTGAAAGTTGTCTATGAACTTCTGCGCCTCTTCGACCGAGCCCAGCCACTTTCTGTGTCCATCAGGTAAAGTCACGCGAAGTCGAGCAGGAAAAAGCAGAGCAGGTTTTAAACCCAAAGAATACAGCGCAGCCATCACGTCCTTATATTCCACTCGCTGGTTGAGGACTTCTGGGCTGTAGTCTTCCACGATCCGCACCGGTTTCCCCTGGTATTCAAGCCTGCCTCTGCGTCGAGCCTCCCGGATCAGCAGCTCCTTCACCTGGACCCGGTGCACTCGCAGGATAACCGGGCGCGGCCGCTGGTCCGAGGCGGGTTTCGGAGCGAGGGTTCGATGGGCCCGGTCCAGTTCGGGTGGAGAAGGAAGCGTGTCACGCCCGTAGATGTCGCACAGCAGGTTGGAGAAGAAGTCTGTGGGACGTCCGCTTTCAATAGATTCCGGTAAACCCAGCACACGAATATTCTGCCGTCTGCTTCGACTTTCTAAATCCGCCAGTTTAGATTTTAGTCTGGTGTTTTCCTCTTGGAGAGTTGTGCAGGTGTTTTCCACCTCCGACATGCGCTGGCTCAGGTCGTTAGTGACAAGTTCCAGTGATGACACACGCTGGCCGTGTTCCTCCACCGCGAGCCGGGTTTGGTCCAATTTGAGATCCAGCTGGTGGAAAGTTTGTTTAAACTCAGCTGACAGAGCAGCGCGGTGCTCCTCCAGCAGCGAGGTAATTGCCTCGAGGGTTAGGCCAGCGTCATCCTTCTCGGCGTCCTTCTTCGATCTTGTCGACTTTTGAGACATTTTTAATCCAAAATCTTCAAAAGAGATGCTTGATGGAAGTTGTGTGCGTGATAATAGTCAGAAAATATTACATATAGAGGGCTTGGTGGTACTAAAAAATAAATTTTACCCGGAGCACTGGCAAGTGCGACTCACTCCATCTCACGACCACACCCCCACTTGCCGGCCTTTTGAAATACAAGATAATTTTTAACTGGATTCGGAGATGAACCGGTAGCCAGTGCAGGGAGGTTAAGACTGGTGTAATGTGATCTCTTGAGCCTGTACTGGTTAAAAATCGGGCTGCTGCATTTTGGACCAGTTGTAATCGTGCAATGGTGGTCTGACTGATACCAAACAGGAGTGAATTGCAGTAATCAAGCCTAGATGTAATGAATGCATTTATGTCTTTACTCCAACAAAGTATATTTTAAAGATGAAAGAATAATCCACTCGGTTATGGAAAAGAACGTGACTTTACTTGTCTTCAACTGGTCTCAACATTACACACACAAATCACTACGCCGGCAGATCACCTCTAGGTAACCCGGCAACTAAGGGAGTGGTTCCGCTGAAGTAAATAGTTCCGCTGTAATACACTACACTCCTCCCCTTTTAGAACAATGCTACGTAACTAAAATAACATGTAACATAGCTAATGCATTAAACACAACTTGTCATTCAGTTGACAAACATTGAAACACCTTCCTTTAAAAAATAAAAAATAAAAATAATAATATATAATATATATATATATATATATATATATATATATATTTTTTTTTTTAATCACACAAGTCCCATAAGTGAAACTCATAAGTCTAATCTTTTCGGGGGTACCCTGAGTCGTTCAGGGTTACGCCTGGGAACCTGTGGCGTGCTCTCGGTAGGGGGCACTTCCTCTGCAACTGTGGGTGTCACTGTGCTGAGGTCAGAGTTGGTTCCAGGATCAGGTGGACGTGCTGGTTGCTCTGGTGTCTTTGGTTGAGCATTTAACAGCTGATCCACATGGCGTCTCCAGGTATGGTCTCCAGTGTCCACCTCATACATCAGAGGGCCGCTCCTAGTGATGATCTTTCCAGGCGTCCACTT
This sequence comes from Garcialebias charrua, assembly GCA_038048925.1. Taxonomy (NCBI): domain Eukaryota; kingdom Metazoa; phylum Chordata; class Actinopteri; order Cyprinodontiformes; family Rivulidae; genus Garcialebias; species Garcialebias charrua. The sequence goes on along the minus strand of JBBPBX010016144.1, from coordinate 22,334 downwards.
TTCCCCTCGGTAGTCACGTGCCAGAACCTGCTGTCCCACGTCGAAGCTTCTTGGCGGTTCATCCGAAAAGCTGCTGAACTGTTTGTTCTGCACTTCTCTCCTCAGGTTTGGCTTTAGAAGGTCAATGCGAGATCTGAGCCGTCTGTTCATAAACAGCATTGCAGGTGTCTGATTGGTTGTTGCATGGACAGAGTTGCGGTACACAAAGAGGAAATTGTCAATTTTGTGTTGAAGAGAGATGTCTTCTTTTATCGTTGCTTTTATGGACTTTTTGAATGTTTGTACGAACCGTTCTGCTAATCCGTTTGTTGCTGGATGGTGAGGTGCTGACTTGAAATGCTTGATACCATTCTTTTTCATGAAGTTTTGGAATTCCTCAGAAGTAAACTGTGGGCCATTGTCACTCACAATTTGTTCAGGAAGGCCATACCTGGCGAAGATGGTTCTCAGAACAGATATAGTCTTTTCTGATGTTGTTGAGTTCATTTGGACTACTTCTGGCCACTTAGAGTGAGCATCCACAGCTATAAGAAACATAGAGTTCATGAACGGGCCAGCAAAATCGATGTGCACTCTCTGCCAGGGTGCAGACGGCCATTCCCACGGGTGAAGGGGAGCCGGTGGCGGTGCGTTTTGAACGCTCAGACACCCTGGACATGTTTTGGTGATGTCCTCAATCTGTTTATCTATTCCTGGCCACCAAACGTAGCTACGGGCCAGACTTTTCATCTTCACAGTACCTACGTGAGCCTCATGCAGACTGTCCAACACTCTGGTGCGAAGCTTGGAGGGAACCACCACACGTGATCCACACATCAAGGTTCCCAGGCAAACTGACAGTTGATCACGTCTTGCTGAAAACTCTGGGAAACAGGTATTCCCATGGGTAGGCCAGCCTTGTACTGTTATGTCGTACACCTTGGACAGTGTTGGGTCATTCCTCGTTTCTCTTCGTATCATGTCATTCGTAACTGGCAGCTGGTCTACCAGTGTTGTGTAAAACATTTCTACCGGGTCACCTGTTGACGACGGTTCCTCCACAGATGTTGACAGGGGGAGGCGTGACAAACCATCAGCATTGCAGTGTTGTTTAGTTCTCTTGAACTCAATGTCATATGAGTGTGCTCCTAAGAACAGGGCCCATCTCTGTAGTCGCGCAGCTGACATTACTGGGACTCCTTTTCGTGGATTAAATATAGACACTAGGGGCTGATGATCAGTCACTAAGGTGAACCTTCGGCCATAGAGGTAATGGTGGAACTTTTTTATCCCCCATACTAGGCTAAGGGCCTCCTTGTCTATCTGTGCATAGTTGCGTTCAGCACTTGACAGGGACCTTGAAGCGAATGCAATTGGGCGTTCAAGTCCATTATCCAATGTGTGCGACAGTACTGCTCCGATGCCGTACGGGGATGCATCACATGCTAGACGGATGGGTCTGGATGGATCGTAGTGGGTAAGTAGCTCATCAGATGTTATTAGTCTCTTTGTTTCTGTGAATGCCTTTTCACATTTTTCTGACCAATGCCATTCCACTCCTGTCTGTAACAGCGCATTTAGTGGATACAGTACTGAGGCAAGGTTGGGTAGAAACTTGTGGTAATAGTTGACGAGACCCAGGTACGATCTGAGTTGTGACACATTTTCAGGTTTAGGTGCTTTCAGCACCGCCTCAATTTTCTCTTGCGACTTGTGCAAGCCGTGTTTGTCAATAACATGTCCGCAGTAGGAGATTTCACTTTTGAAAAACTCACATTTCTCTCTCTTTGCCCGTAGGCCATACTCATTCAGCCTGGTGAGTACTTTGCTCAGATTTTGGAAGTGAGCATCATCATCTTTTCCTGTTATGATAATGTCATCCAGGTAGCATTGTGTTCCAGGTATGTCCTGAAGCACCTGATCCATGGCCCTTTGCCAGATGGCTGGGGCTGAAGCAACACCAAACACAAGCCGATTGTATTGGTAAAGTCCCTTATGAGTGTTTATGGTTAAGAACTTTTTGCTTGACTCCTCCACTTCCATCTGGAGATAGGCTTGTGACAAGTCAATCTTTGAAAACTTCTCCCCACCAGCCAAGGATGAGAAGATGTTCCTCTATTCGTGGAAGAGGGTACTGCACCGTGCGCAGCACCGGGTTGATGCTCACTTTGAAGTCCCCACATATACGCACTTCACTTTTTCCTTTCTTCATCACCGGAACAATGGGCGTAGCCCAGTCACTCCAGTCGACCTTTGAAAGAATGCCAGACGTCTCCAAATTTTGCAGTTCAGCATCTGTCTTGGGACGTAGAGCATATGGCACCGGGCGCGCCTTGTGGAACCTTGGGTTGGCATCTTTGTCAAGTTCAATTTTTGCTTTTAGGTGTTTTAGTTTTCCAATGCCTTTCTCAAACACATGTGCATTAGCCTCCAATAACTGTAGCAATCTTTGCTCAAACCCTCTGGTAGAGCTCTTAAGGTCTGATGAGATATTCAGGGCTTTTATTTCATGCCAGTCAAGTTGAATTTTTCTCAGCCATTCACGTCCTAGTAATGCTGGGCCTTTGGTTTTCAAAACATAGAGCTCTAGCTTGTGTGTTTGGTCACCATAAACCACATCCACTTTAAGTTTCCCTTTTGGTGACACTTTTTCACCTGTGTAGGTTTTTAACATCACTGATGTCTTTTTCAGTGGTATGTGGGACAGCAACCTGTTATAATCGGTTTCAGAGATCACTGACAAGGCTGAACCTGTGTCCAGTTCCATCTTTAGAGTCACTCCAGACACTTTAGTTGTGATCCATATTATTTCCCTGTCTTCTTTGTTAATGTTATGCAGCTCTAAGCATGACAGTTCTTCATCCTCACTGCTGTTTGTGTTGTCAGGATGTTCTGTAACTTTGTGCATTTCATTTGTTTTGACCCTTGATTTAGGTTTAAAGCCTTTTTCTTTTCCAGTTTTTCCTTTTTGGGTATCGATTTGGGTTGATTTGCATACCCTTTCTATGTGACCTTGTTTGTGGCATTTCCTGCATGTCTTTTCTCTAAACCAGCAGTCGTTTGCATTGTGAGAGGATTTACCACACCTGTAGCATTTTTGTTTTCTTCCATTTAAAGATATTTGATGCACTTCATTTTCTAAGCTTTTATTTTGTAGCTCTGATGCACCTTTAGCTGCTGTTTCCATTGAGATAGATATTTCAAGTGCTTTCTTCAAATCTAGCTCTTTTTCAGACAGTAGCCTTTTTTGTGTGCTTGTACAATGCATGCCACATACTAATCGATCTCTCAAGGCATCATCAAGTCCAGTTTTAAAGTCACAATGCTGCGAGAGTTTGCGCAGTTCAGCCATATATTCAGATATGCTTTCATCTTTCATTTGATTCCTTTTATGAAATCTGAATCTTTCTGCTATCACTAGCGGTGTGGGATTCAAATGTCTCTGCAATGTATCAACAATGTCTTTATATGACTTGCTTGACGGTTTAGCCGGGCTCAGGAGATTACGAAGTAGATTGTATGTTTTAGCTCCCATTAGACTGAGGAGGACAGAACTTTTTTTCTCATCCTCAATATAATTAGCGTCGCAGAACAACTCCACTCGCTCTATGTATGATTCCCAGTCTCCACTTGAGCTATCAAACTCTTCTACTTTTCCAACTGAAGCCATTTCAGTTTGCAGTTACTCACAGATCCGTTGCTAGGATACGGTTTGTCTCCTGCTGTCAAGTTTGTTTGTTTTTTCTTTCTTTTTCTTCCCTCCGGGTCAAAACTCACTCCGTGCAGTAGTTTGGGGTCCAGATTACTCGTCGCCAATTTGTTGTGTCTTTACTCCAACAAAGTATATTTTAAAGATGAAAGAATAATCCACTCGGTTATGGAAAAGAACGTGACTTTACTTGTCTTCAACTGGTCTCAACATTACACACACAAATCACTACGCCGGCAGATCACCTCTAGGTAACCCGGCAACTAAGGGAGTGGTTCCGCTGAAGTAAATAGTTCCGTTGTAATACACTACACTACTGTCTCCAGGTTATTTTTGGACAATATGGGCTTCAGCTTAGATAGTTGCCTCAGCTGGAAAAAACAGGATTTAACAATCATATTTACATGACTGTTGAGTTTCATGGAAGGATCCATTATCACTCCCAGATTTGTGACTTTTTGTTTTTCAGACCGGGCTAGAGCTGAAAGGTTGATACAGTGGTGCGTGATCTTGTCGTTGGGAGGGAACAACCTAGCTTCAGACTTCTCTTTGTTGAAACTTAAGACATTTAAAGCCTGATGTCAGCCAGGCAGTCAAGCAGAAGTTGAATAGAGCATGTACCATTGTGTCTTAGGGGGAAGTAAATTTGACAGTCATCGGCGTAGAAGTGGAAGGGTATGTTGTGTTTCCGGAAAATAGCACCAAGTGGCATCGGGTATAAGGAGAATAGGAGAGGACCCAGGATGGACCCCTGCGGAACCTCCCATTTAAGTGCCGCCACTGCAGAACTAAAATCGTTGATGGAAACACAAAAGGATCCTGTCGGAGAGGTAGGATCTGAACCAATTGAGAGCTTGACCCTGTGATGCCCATCCACTGCTCCTACCTAGCAATGAGGATCTCATGGTCGATGGTGTCGAAAGCGGATGTGAGGTCCAATAGGACAAGCAGCACAGAGTCACTGGTGTCTGTAGATAGGAAGATGTCGTTAAAAACCTTCAGTAGGGTAGTCTGTGCTGTGTAGAGATTTGAAGCCAGATTGGAATAGCTCAAGGATGGCGTGATCCTCCAGGAAGCACTTCAACTGGTACTCAACTATTTTCTCTAGAAGCTTAGAAACAAATGGGAGTCTGGAGACAGGCCTGAAGTTAGATACTACTGAAGGGTCAAGGTTTGTTTTTTTCAGGAGAGGTTGAACAACAGCATGTTTTAAAGGGGACCACACATGCTAAATTCACTTTTTAATGTTTTTTTTACTCAACTTTGGGTATGTACTTCATAAAAAAAACAGTCCTATGGTCAAAGAAATGCACCCAGTGGTTTATTTACTCTAAGTAGATTTATTTGTCTGTGATATAAACGGTTCGTTTCTCACTTCCTGCGGTTTGTGACGTCACAAACCGCAGCCACAACCCACCCCAACATGAGTCCAGCCCATCACCTAGCAACCCCTGGTTAGGCTCAACCCACTTCTGTATTAAACACATGACTGTTGTTTTTCATGATTTCATCTCATCTTTTGTTTATATGTTCTTAATTTCATGTGTACAGCACTTTGTTGCAGCTGTGTTTTTTTTAAATGGCTTTATAAATAAAGTATAATTGTTATTTTTATGTTTTAGTTCAATTTTTAGTGTATTTGCGATCGCTCCCAACGCGCAGCCGGCAAAAATTAAACGAGCAGACCCCCGGCGTAGGGACCGGCGGCAACGGGACCCTCTTCTGGCGCGATGGAGCGGAGCTTCAACTGTACAGCCTCGCTGCAGCCTCGCAGCAGCGAGGACCTTCTCCTTACGGATTAATTTACGGGAGACACTTGGTGAACTTTGTGTGTGTCTTGACTGGAACAGCGATAACTCCCAAAATCGCCGCGTGCAACGAGCGGAGCTGGCGAACACCGGAAGAGGAACAAGCTAACATTAGCATCGGATTCGGGTGGTCTAATGCTAAAAGGAGCAGCAAATTGCGGCGCGCTCAGACGGGTTTCGGTAAGTTATCTTAAGCTAGCACTAACAGTAAGTCAAATGAGTAATAAAAAAAGAGCTAATTTTAAAACAACAACACATTACAGATACTGGCTGTTACAGAGGGCGTAAACAGATCTATGAAGGGCGTGGACTTCAGAACTCAGTATCAGAAACCGGTCGTTCAAAACGAAAGTTAAAAATGGCAGAATTAAAAAGGGTATAATTAATTATCTAAGAATTATTTTGTGTATTAAAATGAATTAATATTGTCAAGATAGCACACAGACATAACATAAAAATTTTAAAGACCTATACAGGTATGTGGTCCCCTTTAATGATTTTGGCACCACACCCGAGGATAGACTGCTATTTACAATAGAGAGAATGGAGGGACCTAGAGTGGGGAAAAGCTCCTTTAGGAGCCGAGGGGGGACTACATCAAAGGGGAACCATATGGTTGCAGGCTGCACAAGACCTGCTCTAGAGAAGACGGAGAGACTGGTTCGAAGTGGCCAAACTCGTCAACTCTCTGGTCTTCTTCAGCCCCGCTTTGAGCTGAACCACAGCTTATATAGGGTGTCAACTGGCTAAAACCAGTCTGAGCAAGTTTAACTGCATTATTTTACCCCATTGCTCCCTGGTGTAATGTCCTGATTCGTTCCTTCTACTCGTACGAGTCTCCATGTATCATTTTACAATAATTCTGTCATGGTGCGGCCTCCTGATTGGCCCTCTGTTTTGTCATACGAGACTGTTTCCTAGTTTTCAGAAAGTCCCTAACTCAGAATTTCAGGAGACATCCTGCTCTGCTCGGAAAGTCCCTTCCTGCTCTACTGTTCATGTCAGCCATTCCACTCTTTGTTTGCAACATGTACAATTTTACCTCTTATAAGTCAAACATCACACATTTTCCTTTTATAATGATCACGGTATCATATTATTTCTAGATTACATGTATTTTATAATCACCCTTAGAGTTTAGCTTTTGTTCACACAGAGTATTCACTGAGTTTTACATTTCATATACACACACAACAAAATCAAGTCATTGATCATAAGTCACTTCACCCTTTATCTTCATGTAGGAGGCTGATTCCATCAAAACTGTGACTTTACTTGACACTCCCTCTTTGGAATCGGACTCTGCCCCCGTCAAGCCTCCAGCCAGTTGTCTTCTGTTGTATCCACACTCAAGACATCTTCTTTGTAATTCAGGTCAATTTCCCCGTCACGCTATGACACAGGATCTTCAGTATCACTGGGCCCAGGGCTTTCATCCTGTTCGTCAGAAATGTCCCAAGCTTCCAAAACAGACATATCGCTCAGGTCAGCCACGACCCATCTTCAATTCTCTAACTGAGGGAAGGAGGTTGTTCCCCAAAATCTCGTAATACATGGCTCCGGTCATTCTTGCCTTAATACAGTGCAGTCATCCTGTCCCATGTGCAAAAAAATACCCCCAAAGCAAGATGCTTCCCCCCCATGCTTCACAGTAGGGATGGTGTTTTTGGGATGATATGCTGGTGAAGATTCTCAGTCGTCCAGGCCATGATAAAATCAGAAAAAGCGCTCAATACAAAAACAACTGGACTTTATTTGTTGCAGAAAACGTTTCACCCTTTATCCAAAGGGCTTTTTCAATTGAAAAAAAAACAAAAAAAACAATTGGAAACAGTGTGTGGTCTTGATGAGAGCAGGTCTGTCCATCAGGTCAGGTGTGTTTTCCTGTTTTGGCAGCAGTCATTGATGTAGATACATGACAGGGTTAGGCACAAGGTGTTGATGTACAGGTGATGGATGGAGAGGAGCTGCAGGAGGTAATAGGATGGTGAGCAAAGGACACAGGTCTGTCCATGAGGTCAGGTGCAACATGTTTTGTCTGTTGAAAGAGACACAAACATGAACATGTGAAGTTAAAGCAGGGTCATGACCTGCAATAAAAACAGAAAACACAGACAGAAAACAAGTTCAACTCACTGTTAGGCACAAGGTGTTGACGCACAGGTGATGATGGAGAGGAGCTGCAGGAGGATGGTGAGGAGAGAGCAAAGGACACAGGTCTGCCCATGAGGTCAGGTGCAACAGGTGTTGTCTGTTGAAAGAGACACAAACATGAACATGTGAAGTTAAAGCAAGGTCATGACCTGCAATAAAAACAGAAAACACAGACAGAAAACAAGTTCAACTCACTGTTAGGCACAAGGTGTTGACACACAGGTGATGATGGAGAGGAGCTGCAGGAGGATGGTGAGGAGAGAGCAGAGGACACAGGTCTGCCCATGACGTCAGGTGCAACAGGTTTTGTCTGTTGAAAGAGACACAAACATGAACATGTGAAGTTAAAGCAGGGTCATGACCTGCAATAAAAACAGAAAACACCGACAGAAAACAAGTTCAACTCACTGTTAGGCACAAGGTGTTGACGCACAGGTGATGATGGAGAGGAGCTACAGGAGGATGGTGAGGAGAGAGCAGAGGACACAGGTCTGCCCATGACGTCAGGTGCAACAGGTGTTGTCTGTTGAAAGAGACACAAACATGAACATGTGAAGTTAAAGCAGGGTCATGACCTACAATAAAAACAGAAAACACTGACAGAAAACAAGTTCAACTCACTGTTAGGCACAAGGTGTTGATGCACAGGTGATGATGGAGTGGAGCTGCAGGAGGATGGTGAGGAGAGAGCACAGGACATAGGTCTGCCCATGATGTCCGGTGCAACAGGTGTTGTCTGTTGAAAGAGACACAAACATGAACATGTGAAGTTAAAGCAGGGTCATGACCTGCAATAAAAACAGAAAACACCGACAGAAAACAAGTTCAACTCACTGTTAGGCACAAGGTGTTGACGCACAGGTGATGATGGAGAGGAGCTGCAGGAGGATGGTGAGGAGAGAGCAGAGGACACAGGTCTGCCCATGACGTCAGGTGCAACAGGTTTTGTCTGTTGAAAGAGACACAAACATGAACATGTGAAGTTAAAGCAGGGTCATGACCTGCAATAAAAACAGAAAACACCGACAGAAAACAAGTTCAACTCACTGTTAGGCACAAGGTGTTGACGCACAGGTGATGATGGAGAGGAGCTGCAGGAGGATGGTGAGGAGAGAGCAGAGGACACAGGTCTGCCCATGAGGTCAGGTGCAACAGGTTTTGTCTGTTGAAAGAGACACAAACATGAACATGTGAAGTTAAAGCAGGGTCATGACCTGCAATAAAAACAGAAAACACAGACAGAAAACAAGTTCAACTCACTGTTAGGCACAAGGTGTTGACGCACAGGTGATGATGGAGAGGAGCTGCAGGAGGATGGTGAGGAGAGAGCAGAGGACACAGGTCTGCCCATGACGTCAGGTGCAACAGGTTTTGTCTGTTGAAAGAGACACAAACATGAACATGTGAAGTTAAAGCAGGGTCATGACCTGCAATAAAAACAGAAAACACAGACAGAAAACAAGTTCAACTCACTGTTAGGCACAAGGTGTTGACGCACAGGTGATGATGGAGAGGAGCTGCAGGAGGATGGTGAGGAGAGAGCAGAGGACACAGGTCTGCCCATGACGTCAGGTGCAACAGGTTTTGTCTGTTGAAAGAGACACAAACATGAACATGTGAAGTTAAAGCAGGGTCATGACCTGCAATAAAAACAGAAAACACAGACAGAAAACAAGTTCAACTCACTGTTAGGCACAAGGTGTTGACGCACAGGTGATGATGGAGAGGAGCTGCAGGAGGATGGTGAGGAGAGAGCAGAGGACACAGGTCTGCCCATGACGTCAGGTGCAACAGGTTTTGTCTGTTGAAAGAGACACAAACATGAACATGTGAAGTTAAAGCAGGGTCATGACCTGCAATAAAAACAGAAAACACCGACAGAAAACAAGTTCAACTCACTGTTAGGCACAAGGTGTTGACGCACAGGTGATGATGGAGAGGAGCTGCAGGAAGAGAGAGCAGAGGACACAGGTCTGCCCATGACGTCAGGTGCAACAGGTTTTGTCTGTTGAAAGAGACACAAACATGAACATGTGAAGTTAAAGCAGGGTCATGACCTACAATAAAAACAGATAACACCAGAACAGAAAGCGGCTGCACATGTTCAGGTTGGGCAGCTGCTCTTGGAGACTGAGAACATGTGAGAAATCTTTAGTTTCTGTTCTACATGCATCACTTCGATGCATCCATCAACTTAGAGACAAATAAAGAGGATTCAAACCTAAAGATTCACATCAAAAAGGGACAAACACCTCTGCTGTGTTACTATGAACTGTTTAGCACCACCACCACCAAAGTCTGGCACTCATAATTAGCCTGCCTTTGTGTTTGTTAGTAAAATATCTCATGTACCAGTAAATCTTTAATGAAACTCTCAGAAAGTTATTGACTCTCAAGACCTCTCAAGACTGTGTGAATGAGATATATCTCATTCACACAGTCTCCTTCAACTTCTTGTTTTCTGCCTGAAGCAGCTACAAAAACAGTAATGTTGCCGAAATACGTATTTAAAGTAAATTAGTATTTCAGCCTGGCTGCGGTTATTGTTCTGCTGGCTAGTGAGCGCATGTGTGTTAACGGACATGCAACGCAAACAGCGCTAGGATGCGGGGCCTTGTCTCTTTGAAAAACCATCCAGGAACTAAGCCAAAAAAAAAAAAATAACTCGTAGCATATATGGCTTATTTAAACGCTAGAATAACCTAACCTGCAGTGTTTTACTTGCTTCATATTATCTGCCTCAGCAGCACACACTCCGTTTTAGCTCGTTGTTAGCTTAGCTTTTAGCAACAGCAGGTTTTGTTCATTCAAGTGAACAGAGCTAAAACAGCTAGCAAATAAAGAAAACAGAACCGATTACCTTCAACTTCCAACTGAATGTCCAGTCGTCGTCCAGAGTCAGACCAGTCGACGTCTAATAAAAAGCAAGTTTTACGAGCGCTGAGTCCGAGACAACAAGAGCTTCTTGTCCAACAGATGAAAAGGAAATAGCTACATTTGAACGAAGCGCGCGAAGCAAGAGGCGTTGATTGGTTGGATATGATCACATGCTACTTCCCCCGATAAACAAGAGTGGCGTTGATTGGTTAGGACAAAGTTCACATGCAACCTGACAAGCAAGAGTGGCGTTGATTGGTTGGGACGTACATGATCACGTTCTACCCCCAATCCAATCATAACGCATGAAGACCACAAATAGAAAAATGGCAGAAAGCAAACAACTTCACGTTTCACGCCTGGAGTAACGCAGAATAAAATTGAATAATGATAATAATAATGATGATAATAATAATACCCTGATGCATGCTCAATAATAATAATAACAATATACTATATATATATATATATATATATATATATATATATATATATATATATATATATATATATATATATACAACAATATAAAAAAACAGCTCGAGCTGTTTCAAAAAACTGACAAAACGTTTAAAACAGAAGTACTAAAAATAAACCAGTGTGAAAATACTTTGTGTAAAGAAACTGGCAGGTGGCAAAGGGAACGTTTGTTTAACGTTATAATAACGTTAGGTTAGAACGTTATATCTAGGTTTGTTCAAACGTTAGTCAAAACCTTCAAAGAACGTTTTAAGAACATTGTGATCTAACAGAACCATGTAAGAACCATACCAGAACGTTAGTTTAACGTTCCCTGTTACTTGGGCTGTAGCCCTTTCCAGCCTTGTGAAGGTCTACAATTTTGTCTCTGGTGTCTTTGGACAGCTCTTTGGTCTTAGCCATGTTAGTAGTTGGAGTCTTACTGATTGTGTGGTGTGGACAGGTGTCTTTATGCAGCTAACGACCTCAAACAGGTGCTTCTAATTTAGAATAATAAGTGGAGTGGAGGTGGACTTTTTAGAGGTGGACTAACAGGTCTTTGAGGGCCAGACTTGTTGCTGATTGGTAGGTGTTCAAATACTTATTTATAGCAGTAACACACAAAAAAAATTAATAAAAAAAATCATACATTGTGATTTCTAGTTTTTTTTGTGTATATGTCTCTCACAGTGGACATGCACCTAAGATGAAAATGTCAGACTCTTCCATGATTTCTAAGTGGGAGAACTTGCAAAGTTGCAGGGTGTTCAAATACTTATTTTCCTCACTGCAACTCTTATTAGATCTGGAGAACCAACTCAGATGATGCTCAAACAGAAAATAATTTGTTGTCCCTTCTTTGTTTCCAGATTATTCTAAAGGTTTTGGAGGGAAATTTGGTGTCCAGGATGATCGGATGGACAAGGTGAGGTATAGTTGAAGGCTCTTTTATCAACTTTAATGCGGCCCGAAC
>JBBPBX010016144.1:0-10355 GCA_038048925.1 Garcialebias charrua | reverse complement strand
CCCCCCACACACACAGATGTTGTATCAGAACGACCAGCTTGGCACCAGGATGTTTGTTATTACTTTATTTGACGTTTCCATTTACCATGGCGACGTAATTCGCAAAGAAAAATTCCATTTTTCCCATTTGACAGAACTCTTCACGGCCTCTGTCAAAGTGAGGTCACACAACCTAGAGTGAAGAAGTCTCTGAACAAAACACTGATTAGCTTTTGTAGCCTCAACCAAAGTAGATAATACCACTACCCCTATGTTGTTCATTACTGGGCTGGACTTGTAAATGGACTGAACTGGCTCATTGTGTGGAAATTGCCATATAGATATTTGCTTCTAAACAAAGTGAGAGGTATCTTATAAATTAATCCATAGATATTACTCTGCCAAGCAGTACATGTTAAAATTTAAGAAAGATATAGTGTGAACTACTCTCTGTGTGAGTCTGAACCTGAAACACTTGTCCCTTTTCCTTTAGTACCTTCAGTACCAGTACAGCACGGTTCGACTCAGCTCTGTACGGTACACGTTGTGTTTCCATTATGCTTTCAGTACCGGTTCCAGTGGGCAGGGTTCAAATTGATGTCACGCGCCTTACCAGCTGGTGGCAGTAATACCTTGCAACAGATTTCAGTACAGAGTGAGAATTTATTTAGAAGTTTCTGGTAAATTAAAAAAATGCAGATTATTAATCAATCAATCAATCAATCAAAACTTTATTTCAGACGCATATGGTCCATAGTAACAACCAAAACTAAACAACAACCAAAAATAATAAAAATAAAAAAGATAACATCAACAAGACACGGTAAAAACAGAATGTTCATCCATTGCCAAATAATTTAAGGCGCCAGTGATTCCACAGACTTGAATAGAACCTAACCGAGCTCTGTACGGGGTTGGTCAGAGTATAGATGATGCTATTTGCAGAGTTTGTTAGCATACACATACATCTGTACATAAGGTTACAAAGCACAGCTGCACAAGTTGGTACATTGGCATTTACAAACATCTGACTGGCACTACTCCATCGCGGCACCTTAAGCAGCATCCTCATGCCATCATTGTATGCCACCTGTAGTTTATGCATACTGCCCTTTCTGTAATGCTGCCACAGGTGTGCAGTATACATTGGGGTACAACATGCTTTGAAGAGTGCAGTTTTTACAGACATTGAGCACATAGAGAATCTCCGAAGAAGCATATTAGCTTGTACATATTGCATGCTGCCTGTAAATGTCCCTGTCATCAGACAGGTCAGCGGTTATGTAATGTCCCAAGTATTTCACCTCCACACTGACTTGGAGGATGTTGCCAGACAGAGTGAAGTCAGGGAAAGATCATTTAGTGTCCTCTTTGCTCCTGATATTCATGATGTTACTTTTTATTGCATTATATTTAATATCAAAGTCTAATCCATACTGAGAGCAAACCCTTAAAAGTTGTTGCAGGCCAGCACTATATGGACAGAATATTACAAGATTGTCAGCATACATTAGGTGGTTGATGGTTCTATTGCCAACCCAACAGCCAGTCCTGCATTGATTCAGCAGTTTAGATAAATCATCCATATACACGTTAAAAAAGCAAGGAGACAAAATGCTGCCTTGTCGCACACCATTACTCACATAAAAAGACGATGATACAGATTTTCCCCATTTTATACACATAGACTGGTGAGCATACCAATACACTAAGATTCTTATACGATATTTCGGTACTCTTTCATGCAATTTATAAAACAATTTCCCATGATTAACATGATCAAACGCTTTTGAAGCATCTATAAAACACATAAAAATTGTGGTATTATGCCTATTGTATAGATCCAAGATCTCCTTGAGAGCAAAAATGCACATATCAGTGCCAAGGTTTGGTTTGAAGCCAAACTGATTAGCAGATGTCACGAGAAACTTCTCCATTCTATTTAACATAGCTCTCTCCAAGACCTTTGATAAAGTACTGGCTAGAGCTATAGGTCGATAGTTGTCTTTGCTATTAATCTTACCAGCCTTATTTTTAACAATAGGCACTAAAATCACAGACAGTATAGAATTGGGTAAAATGCCATGAATTAAAAACCCAGTAAAAACAAATGGCTAGCAAAGGAAAAAGTTTCCTGCTTGCAAATATTAAATGCTCTGCAGATATCTTATCCGCGCCACATGCCTTATTATTTTTCAGCTTCATAACATTATCCACAACTTCTTGTGCAGAAATAATAACATCTTCATGTTTGTCTATGTTGTTCATCACAAAGGGATTACTTTTACTACGGTTAAACAGTTCATGATACTGTTCCTTCCATAATTGCATACAGTAATTTGATCTGGTCCATTTGCACCATCAATGTTTGTTGGCAAGGAAGTTTTTATATTATTGACTCTTTTAATTTCTTTCCAAAATTCAGTAGGACTGTTATGTTGTAATTTCATTGCAAGTGACTCAGATTTAAGTGTGTTTTCATTCCTCTTAATAAATCGTAAAACATATTTAAAATTAGCCTTTGTCCTCTTCTTAAAGTCCAATACAGGACCATGTGTAGGTTTGCCTGATTCAGCCCACAGTTTAAAAGCCCTTCTGGCTTCAGCATGAAGTTCTTTTGCATTTTCATTCCACCCTGGCTTGGCTTGGTGCTTTTTAGTTTTGTACAAAGATCTACTTGTGATAAGAAGTGATTTTACCACTTCCTCATATAGTGAGCACAACTTTGTGCCATGTTGCATATTTTTGCAGTTCATGTCAGAACATCTCACTGCACTTTTTGGCAAAACAATATTATTCAACAAAGTTTCAGACTGGGTGCAGTAGAGATTAAGCTCCTGCTCAGTCAGATTGTCCCAATTTATTTTTCCTTCTTGCCGGTATTGTTCTCAGGCAAAAGGGCTGGTAAATTGCTCATATCTATAGACAAAGAGACAGGGATATGATCAGATGTTGCAAATTAGGGATGTGCCGATCAGGTTTTATGAAACCGATACCGATCACCTATGTGTGACGATCACCGATACCGATCACAATTACCGATCGCTTATATGTGTGCCGATCACATATACCGATCACCGATCAGATGGATTGCCTGTAACTTATGAGTGCTACTTCTGGCTACAAGATCTGAAAACTTTTCAGATCTTGTAGCCAGAAGCAGCACTCATGTTCTTTTCAGAACCATAAAATCACCATAATTCAGACAAAAACATGTTTTTACTAATTTATTTCAGAGAACAAAGTAAATAAAAGTAATTATCAACTGCATTATCAAAGAAAAATGTTTACCTTACTAACTTTCAATGCTACTTAAAGCTACTTAAAGCTGCACTGTTGGCTGTTTTTACAAATGGCTTTATAAATACGTAAAGTATCATTTATTATTATTATTTTTTAATAATTTCGTGCTTTTTTGAACAACTTCCTGTGGGAACCAGGAACCGTGGCGGTAATGCGCTTAATATGAGTTCGCCAACCGCCATTAAACTCTATAGAAGAAAAAGAAGAAGAAGAAGAACCAGGAACCGGAAATACCGCCTCCGCCATTTTACATTCATTAGTTCCAGTCTCGGCACTCGGCTTTTGGAGGACTGTTTCTCCCATAAGAGGATGCCTCATACGGATAAATTAACTGGAAACACTCCCTGAACTCTGTGAATGTCTCAGGACTGGAGCAGCAGCCGCGATCGCTCCGCCGAGCGCTCCCACAGCACCGCGCGAGACCAGCAGCTCATGGTATGAGCTAAGGCTAACATGCTAAACCGGACCTGCAGCAGACAGCCGGCTTTGTGCGATCAGAGGTTCCTGGAGCTCGCCTCGATGTCGAACTGGAAGCAGAAGATATCGGGGGACACCCAGCTAACTTGGAATAACAAAGCCAGGGAGCCCTCAATCCAGGGAATTAGATTATGGAATGGCTTGGAGAATGTACAGTAGTTAAAAATGCCAAGTCAATGTTTACATTTAAAAAAATGATCAAAACAAATGTGTTAAAAAAATATATATGAAATAGCGTAATGTGTATTGTATCAATTAGAAAATTAGAAAGAGTTAGTCATTTTGTACTGTTGTTAATGTGTATTGTATCAATTAGAAAATTAGAAAGAGTTAGTCATTTTGTACTGTTGGTTGAAGATTATTATTGTTAAATCTGATTGTTGAAAAAGTTGGTTGAAGATTATTATTGTTTACATGGCTGATTATTGTTGTTTAATCTGATTGTTGTAAGTAAGGGGCAGATATAATAAGATTTATTCTTCTTTCTGCTACCTTTCATTTTTTTACATTTTGTACACTATCATTTAATGAGATTGTCTTGTATTGTTTCTTCTGTAAAAAAATGAACAAATTTAATAAACATAAACATAATAAACATAAACATAACTTGGAATTCATTCAACCTTTATTTATACAGGCTAGCCTCGTTGAGTCACGGGGACTCATTTACAAGAGGGACCTGTCTCACTCACACCAAACAACCATCCATTCTCACACTCACACCTAGGGTCAATTTAGAGTCACCAATCAGCCTAACAAGCATGTTTTTTGGTCTGTGGGAGGAAACCGGAGTACCCGGAGGAAACCCACGCATGCACGGGGAGAACATGCAAACTCCACCCAGAAAGGCCCCGGACCGGGATTTGAACCGGCAACCTTCTCGCTGAGAGGCAGCAGCTCTACCAGTTGTGCCACCGTGCTGCCCAAAGCCGACAGCCTTTTTGAAGCCGCAGCTAAACTGGACTGCCCGTAACTGCGCAGCGGACTCGGTGGGGCTACTCGGTGGGGCTACATGCTAACAGTTGTTGCTAATGGCGGTTATTGTTTCTTCTGTAAAAAAAATGAACAAATTTAATAAACATAAACATAATAAACATAAACATAACTTGGAATAACAAAGCCGACAGCCTTTTTGAAGCCGCAGCTAAACTGGACTGCCCGTAACTGCGCAGCGGACTCGGTGGGGCTACTCGGTGGGGCTACATGCTAACAGTTGTTGCTAATGGCGGCGCTGGCAGACGGCTTTTGGTAAGTTATTAAAACGTATTAAAACATTTTAATGACGAATTAGGTTTGTTGTGTTGAAGGACTTCGTTGAACTTCCTCCACGAGGTACTTTTTCGTCGCACGTTTTGCAGTTAGCAAACTTCGCATCACAGGCTCTGTGATCGGTAATTGAAGGCAAAAGCCGATCACATACGCTTTAATGATTATCGACCGATTATGATCGGTGACCGATCGATCGGCACATCCCTATTGCAAATTCATAATTAATCCTGATGGCCTTTAAAGAGTTATGTGCATCCTCTGTGCAGATACAGTGGTCTAACCATGATGTTGTGTGCCACGCTTCACTAATGTAAGTGTAGCTATCTACAGGCAAGAGCACTTCACTGGAGAGGATCAACTTATTGCTGGAACAAAATTGCTATAAGTGATTGTCAAATAATGACTTACAATCTGTCACGTCAGCATTCATATCCCCACAATAAAAAAAAACAAGTGGATGGATTTTCCTGAATAAATGACACAATATATGCCAGCCTATTAAGATATTCATCTTCATTCTCGGGACTTTCATAATGTGTATAATAATAATAGTAATAATAATAATAATAATGAATTCAATTTATAATGCACTTTTCATTAATGAAAATCTCACCAAGTGCTAAATATATTCAGTATAATTAACTTTTTATCCCTGCAGCTGAACTCTATTCCTATAGCCCAGTCAACATCCAGTCTAATCACTTTAATCAGCTGATCGTACCTTTTATGTCACAACACTGCAACGCCCCCAGAAATTCTGCCCCGCACTGACTTAGTGCTAAAGTCAGTGGTAGATTCACCTGCACCATAAAAGTCTTCATGCAGGGAATTGAGTCTGTCCAAGTCCTGTTTAGATAAAAAGGTCTCTTGAACGCACAAAACATCACATTTTTTCAGATGTTCATCCACCTCAAGACAGCGTGATTTATCCGCCTCTGCATGACCAACGCACAGCCCACGCACATTATATGACACATCATTAATGCTCATTTATGCTGTGGCAGTTTGTTCTGTGCTAGGGCACGGCTGCTCTCCTAAAGCGTCAGGTGTAGTCACAGGTACAGCGCGCTGCAGCTCAGCATTGCCCCCTGACCCGAGTGCAACATTGTCACTGTCAGATCTGGGTTTGCGTGCCTCAAAATAATGCCGAACATAAGCCCCCGTTGGCCAAAGTTGTGGGTTGTACATTTCAGATAAATCGTTAAACTCTGCTGTGACCTGGAATGAGCTAAATCTATTATGATTGGAGTCAATCTTCCGACACGTCACACGTTTCCCCAGTTTCTCAGACAGATAAGAGGACAGCGTGCCAGCATCAAGCTCTGGAGAGAACCGAGTTGCAAACACACTCACCAGTTTGGTTCTAATCACTGGGATGTTGTCCTCGGTTCCATTTCCAAATATTCCAATATTTCTCCGCTGCTCCTTTGGGGGACGCGTGTTACGCTGCGCTGCTGCGTTAGGAGGACGCACTTTACAATGTTCAAATTAAATAAGGCTACAGAAGCTAGCCATTGGGACATGGAATGTCACCTCTCAGGTGGGGAAGGAGCCTGAGCTAGTGTGTGAGGTTGAGAGGTTCCGGCTAGAAATAGTCAGACTCACCTCAACACATGGCTTTGGCTCTGGAACCAGTTTCCTTGAGAGGGGTTGGACACTCTTCTACTCTGGAGTTGCCCCTGGTGAGAGGCGCCGAGCAAGAGTGGGCATACTTGTTGCCCCCCATCTTGGTGCCTGTACGTTGGGGTTCACCCCGGTGAACGAGAGGGTAGCCTCCCTTCGCCTACGTGTGGGGGGACGGGCTCTGACTGTTGTTTGTGCCTATGCGCCAAACGGCAACGCAGATTACCCACCCTTTTTGGAGTCCTTGGAGGGGGTATTGGAGAGTGCGCCTCCTGGGGACTCCCTTGTTCTGCTGGGGGACTTCAACGCTCACGTGGGCAATGACAGTGAGACCTGGAGGGGTGTGGTTGGGAGGAACGGCCCCCCTGATCTGAACCCGAGTGGTGTTTTGTTGTTGGACTTCTGTGCTCATCATGGATTGTCCATAACGAACACCATGTTCAGGCATAAGGGTGTACATATGTGCTCTTGGCACCAGGACACCCTAGGTCGCAGTTCGATGATCGACTTTGTTGTTGTCTCATCTGATCTGCGGCCGCATGTCCTGGACACTCGGGTGAAGAGAGGGGCGGAGCTGTCAACTGACCACTACCTGGTGGTGAGTTGGCTCCGATGGTGGGGGAGGATGCCGGTCATACCTGGCAGACCCAAACGTATTGTGAGGGTCTGCTGGGAACGTCTGGCAGTCTCCCGTAAGACGGCGCTTTAACTCCCACCTCCAGGAGAGCTTTAAACACGTTCCGAGGGAGGCGGGGGACATCGAGCCCGAGTGGGCCATGTTCCACGGGACCCCGGAAGCAGCAGATAGGTACCGACAGTCCAAGCGGCATGCGGCTCGGGTGGTTGCTGAGGCAAAAACTCGGGCGTGGGAGGAGTTCGGAGAGGCCATGGAGAATGACTTCCGTACGGCTTCGAGGCGATTCTGGTCCACCATCCGGCGTCTCAGGGGGGGAAAGCGGTACGCGACCAACACCATTTATGGTGGGGATGGCGTGCTGTTGACCTCAACTCGGGATGTTGTGAGTCGGTGGGCGGAGTACTTCGAAGACCTCCTCAATCCTACTGGCACGTCTTCCACTGAGGAAGCGGAGCCTGGGGACTTTGGGTCGGGCTCTCCAATCTCTGGTGCTGAGGTCGAGGTCACCGAGGTGGTTAAAAAGCTCCGCGGTGGCAGGGCTCCAGGGGTGGATGAGATTCGCCCCGAGTTCCTTAGGGCTCTGGATGTTGTGGGGTTGTGTTGGCTTACGCGACTCTGCAATATCGCGTGGACATCGGGGGCAGTTCCCTTGGATTGGCAGACTGGGGTGGTGGTTCCTCTATTCAAAAAGGGGGACCGTAGAGTGTGTTCCAACTATAGGGGGATCACACTCTTAAGCCTCCCTGGTAAGGTCTATTCAGGGGTTCTGGAGAGGAGGGTCCGTCGGATAGTCGAACCTCGGATTCAGGAGGAACAGTGTGGTTTTCGTGCTGGTCGTGGAACACTGGACCAGCTCTACACCCTCAGCAGGGTCCTGGAGGGTACGTGGGAGTTTGCCCAACCAGTTTACATGTGCTTTGTGGACTTGGAAAAGGCATTCGACCGCGTCCCTCGGGGGGTTCTGTGGGGGGTACTCCGGGAGTATGGGGTACCAGGCCCATTGATATGGGCTGTTAGGTCCCTGTACGACCGGTGTCAGAGCTTGGTCCGCATTGCCGGCAGTAAGTCAGGCTCGTTTCCAGTGAGAGTTGGACTCCGCCAAGGTTGCCCTTTGTCACCGATTCTGTTCATAACTTTTATGGACAGAATTTCTAGGCGCAGCCAAGGTGTTGAGAGGATCCGTTTTGGTGGCCTTAGAATCGCTTCTCTGTTTTTTGCAGATGATGTGGTCCTATTGGCTTCATCAGATCGTGATCTACAGCTTTCGCTGGAGCGGTTTGCAGCCGAGTGTGATGCGGCCGGGATGAGGATCAGTTCCTCCAAATCCGAGGCCATGGTCTTGAGCCGGAAAAGGGTAGCATGCCCTCTCCAGGTCGGGGAGGAGGTCCTGCCCCAAGTGGAGGAGTTTAAGTATCTCGGGGTCTTGTTCACGAATGAGGGAAAACTGGAGCGTGAGATCGATAGGCGGATAGGTGCAGCATCCGCAGTGAAGCGGGCGCTGTACCGGTCTGTCGTGGTGAAGAGAGAGCTGAGTCGAAAGGCAAAGCTCTCAATTTACCGATCGATCTACGTTCCCACCCTCATCTATGGTCATGAGCTTTGGGTTGTGACCGAAAGAACGAGATCTCGGATACAAGCGGCTGAAATGAGTTTTCTCCGCAGGGTGTCTGGACTCTCCCTTAGAGATAGGGTGAGAAGCTCAGTCATCCGGGAGGGACTCGGAGTAGAGCCGCTGCTTCTCCACATCGAGAGGAGCCAGTTGAGGTGGCTCGGGCATCTGGTTAGGATGCCTCCTGGACGCCTCCCTGGTGAGGTGTTCCGGGCATGTCCCACTGGGAGGAGACCCAGAGGAAGACCCAGGACACGCTGGAGGGACTATGTTTCTCGGCTGGCCTGGGAACGCCTTGGGATTCCCCCAGAGGAGCTGCTCCAAGTGGCTGGGGAGAGGGAAGTCTGGGCCTCCCTACTTAGGCTGCTACCCCCGCGACCCGACCCCGGATAAGCGGACGAAAATGGATGGATGGAAATTAAATAAATAAAAAATTATATATATATATATATATACAGGGAGTCCCCGACTTACGGCACCCCCGACCTACGGCAACTCAGACTTACGAACGCACCGTAAAAAAAATATTAATAAAAAAAATAAATGAATACATGTACAGTACTGTACAGACACCAAGCACTTAGCCTATCCTAACACAGTTTTTGATTGATTGATTGATTGATTGATTGATGTTTATTCATTCATTTTAAAGAACAATACAAGACAGTTTCATCAGATACAAGAATACAAGTAGGATAAAATGAAGGGAGCAGAAAGAAGATGAAATCTTATTATATCTGCCCCTATTTCACAGTTTGTTTAACCAATGATAACCTTCAAGCAACATCACAGAATGAATAATTCCACTTATTTTTCTAACTGTAATACATAAACTAGATCACAAAATGAATAATTCTATAAAGATGTTTTTAAAGTCAAGTTTTTAAAGATGAAGGAGTGATAATGCTAGCCTTTGCTCCTTCTCTTTCCCTTTTAATTACACTTTAGAACAACACTCACCAACAGTACATTTGGGGACGGGGGTGTGTGTCGGGGTCTTGATTTGTTAATTTCGATTTTATTTATTTATGTATTTATTTATATATATATTATTTATTTATTTTTCTCTTACCCCCCCCTGGTTGCCTGGCGGACATTCTGGGGATGGGCTGTCAGGGGTTGTGCTGGGGTGTGGGGGGGTTCGGGGCCTGCGGGTTCGCCGTGGGCGGGGCTGGCAGTGCGCTCCCCCTGGGGCTGCTTGGACTCGGGTGTCCTGTCCTGTCGGCAGGGCGCGGGATGGGCCGGATCTTGGATATCTGCTACTCTCCACCCCAGAATGAATGGGCCTACCTCCTGGGTTTGGATGTGGGCTGCCCCATGCAGGGAGCAGGTACATGTCTTGGACCTAGGGGGTATAGAGTGTGCATCGGGATTATGAATGGAACATGTCGTTATTGTTTGTCTTGTGTGACTGAGGGTGAGGATGAGGGTGGGTCTGAATGAGTATATCTGTGTATG